>CAUJRU010001263.1:0-175801 GCA_963277665.1 Viscum album | reverse complement strand
ACAAGTAAAATAGTTGTTGTTATGATATCAGGAAGTCTAGTGGATCTATGATTCATAATCTAAATAATAAGGTTGTCAATATATCATAGAAAATATCACCAATAATGACTTATAACATATAATCTTTTGTCATTCCAGAATGGTCTAGAGACCAATGAGTAGAAATATTCATGTCAAATGAATAATAAGTTTATATAACATAAATAGTTTCTAAGGAGTATAAGTGTCCATGGAATCTAAATTAGATAAGTAAATTAAAAAAATGGTATTATATATATTTTAAAATGAATTTTTTTTGTTGAAATTAGTTTTTTATTTATTAAACAAGTGTTTTTAAAATGTTTTATGGGAGTCAGTACTTAAGGACGTAGAATTTCATCTCACTTTTTAATTCCATGAGATACATGTCACATTCACCACTTGTTTCATCTATGTAATATGAATAATTAACTACAACATGTTATTTCTTGAATATAATTTACTTCATGAAATTAATTTTTTTAATTTATGTTTTTCTTTCATAGGGATCATGATTTAAATATAACTTAAGTAGTTTGGAGATTTCTAGTCTCACATATATTACTACGACACTAATGTAAAATTCACCACTCATTTTTTGTGGTTTTTATAATATCCTATGATGTGTTATATGATGAATTAAATTTATTTAATGATATTTTTAGCATCAATTTATCTTATTATTTCTTATGTATCTCAATTCAAAAGATACTCAAGTAGTAATGGACTTTTATCTCACTTTTCTTTTTTCTTTAGACACAAGACATGTTCAAGACATATTTATTGGTTGTGGTATGAATAATTCCCATGGATGATGATTATTATTATTATTATAATGATTATTATTTTGATTTATATATCAATTTAATTTTATTTCTTTCATGGGGTTTATAGATCTAATGTAACCCATTTGGTAATGAATTTTTGCCTCAATTTTTCTTTTTTGACAAACATGTTTTGTTATCCACCAATATTATTTTACGTGGTTTATATACTACCCCAATGACATTTTATATCACGAATATCCTTATTTTAATTATATTTTATGATTTATTCAATGTTATTATTTCTTGGTTGTTATGATTCAATGTTAACCAACTATTAAGGCTTCTTTTCTATAATCTCATCATTTATTGGCCTTGTTTTTTATTATACTTCTATGGAAGAAATATTATGATACACCAATAATGAATTATAATTAATTTTCATATACTATGGATATTAATTATATAATAATATAATGGTATAATTTTTCAACTCTTTTTTATTTAATGATTATAAGAAATTATTTATAAGAAAATCTGACATTATTTATCTCTTCGGTCAAGAATTTTACGTTCGTTAAAAACAATGATTAAAAAAATGTTTTCAAAATTTTTTCAAAGTTGTTTTCGGTTAATGTTTAAGAAAAAAAAAATTAATTTATTATTAATTTTTATTCATGGTTTCCATTATATGTTTCCATGATTTTTAAAAAAAAACGATTTAAATTTTTTTTATGTTTTAAACAGTGTTCTTGAAAAGGAAGTGGTTATTTTTTTAATTAAATATTTTCTTTGGTCATTCAAAATTATTGTCCATATATTATTTCATCCTTTGTTATATTTTATTATTTACAATTTATATTATTCAAGGAAATCATTCTTTTTCATTCATTGAATTTATTATGATTTATTTTGAATGATATTAATGAAACTCATTTCTCATTAACAAGTTATATCGTGTTTAAGTGATTTTGAATACGACATAATTCATGGGTTATTATATGATGAACATATTATGAACCCATTATATTTTCAATATGTTAATATATGATAAAATATTATCAAAAACACTTTAATTGTTTATTTTATGATCAAATGTTTATGAACCCCATTTATTTTTATGGGTCATGATATGATGAATTTTTTATTATCATGATGAACATGTATGTGTGTTCTAATAATGTTATGCATAGGATATATATATATATCTCTCTCCCTCTAATCATTTACTAAAATATTTAATTATCATGGGACAATCAAGGATATAAAATGGAGTAAACCCAAATTAGTATAAGAATCTATCCTCTATGATAGTCTTGGTATTGAACCTTGTTTAGTAACACAGTTTTTTGAGTGATAAAATAATAATAAGATTCTATTGGGAGTGACACATGACTACTAATATGGATTAATGGATGAACCCATACCACTAATATAGTACTGGTAGTAAAACATGACTATTGAGATGGTTTTTGGAGTGGACCCTTAGAACTATGTTTTCCTTCATAGTGATACTTGACTAATATGATGAAGCGATGGGAGGATAGTGTTCAATAACCATATAAATATCCCTTTTATTTTGAAGAAATGAAAATAAAATACTATAGTTTAATGTAATGGTAATGTTCAATAACCATAAATGTGTCCCTTCTATACAAAATTATAAAGAGGACCTATCAGATGATTCTCATAATACTATTTGCATCACATTTAATATCCTGAAAAAGAAAAGAGACATAATTGATATCAGATATACTTAACTCTTTCTCTGAATTCAAAAACACACATAAATGAACAAGAATTTTTTCAGGGTACCAAATTATATTGTTTCTTCTTTGGAAATAAGGATTGCCTAGAATTATCAGATAATTATTCATAGGATCATCCTATATTGTTGAGTATAAGTACTACTTATCATCCTTATATAATTTTTCCAGTTGTGATAAATATTCCAATACTATAGGATATTATGGGATCAAATTATATGAATTTCAAAGTTGGTTATGATAAAAAATGTCCTCTAGTTGAGTGGTTTTTATAATAATAATCATTAAATTGTCATTTAGATAAATCCATATGAATCCCACAATGAAATGTTGTGTAGACCTCTAATGTAATGAGATGATCACAGATAAAGGGATCTATTGGATCTGGGGATAGTTAAAGAAATTAAAGATAATTCTAGACACATCCATGAATGTATCATTGACGATTAGATTCAACAAAAAACTCATCTATAATATTGTCAGTGAAAGATGGAATTCAGTGTTTTATAGAATGTATTTTAATGAAATTGTCACTAAAATATAGTCATGTGATTCCAAAATACTAGAAAGAGGAACACTTGGTATATTAGACCCTTAAATACTATCGATTGAGATGGGATGGTAGAGTATCTTATGGTTCATCAACGGAACCACTCTGAGGATCATGATGTGTTCCTTATATATATTCTGAATAAATACATACCTCAAAAAACACTTGTACAATGATAAGAGTTCGTACCACTAGAGAATGGAATTTATTATGAATAAAAATATCAATAAATTATGTAATGTAGAGATATAGTTCTATAAGACAGGACTACATTGGAGGAATAAAAAATTACAAAAAGTTACATAGGAACATTGAAATGAGGCAATACATAGTTAACAACTTTTTTTATATGAGGGATACAATTTTGAGGGGTAAATTAATTTTAAAGGGGTATAATTTAACTCAAATTATTTTTTATTATTATTTGGTTTAAATAAATATAATTTTATTTATATCTTTCAATACAAGAAACACCTTTCCAAAATGATTGATGACATAAAATTGAATTATTAACATATAATGAAACTATTATTGTTTATCCATTTTATCAATGGTTATAATTATGAATAATTAAATTTTGTATAATTCAGTGTGTACAAATTTTAAAAATATATTAATTTTTTTAAATAAATTAAATTGAAAATAACAGTCACTAGAATGTAATATTGATGTTTTTAAGAAAAAATTATTATTTTGAATTCACTGTCATGTAATATTAATAGAAAATATTGATTACTATTTAGGAATGATATTAATTAAAATTATAAAATTTATATTCAATAGATGCAGTCAGTAATCGTTTATTGATTTTCTAGAAATGAAATTATAATAATTTAGGTCTCATGATTAGAATATAATTTAAAAAAATTTCTGGTTGACCATTACTAAATTATTTTATAATAGATTTACAATAACTATAAATATGGAATAATATAAAATGGATCAATTTTGGGAATCATGAAAATAATATTGTTTAAATATTTCCATTATATTTTTCATTTTTTTTTCATTGTTTTTAATAATAAACTTTTTTAATTGTTGTCACATATCTAAGGATAAAATGAATAATATATTGACAAAAATACATGATAAAATTTTACAATTTATATAACAGTCGAGTTTTTGATATTGTTTGAATTTACTATTACCATTTATATCCAATTCCATAAATAAGGACTACATTGTTCCATATTTCATTGATTATCACCTTCATATTATTTTAATAGAAAAATAAATATATAATGTCACACTCTTCACTTAAAAATCACTAATTTAATATATAATAATTAAAATAAAAATATCCCACTATAAATATAGAATTTAAAGATAAAATAGTAGTTTTTATAATTTCATGTTTTTATTTTTTTTATTTTAAAATTTCCATTAGTGCTTACACATAATTAACACAATATTTAATCAATTATAAGAAAATAAATTAATTGATATAAAACATATTATAATTTATTAACCATAGGTTAATTATTTTGTTACATGAATTTTATCGATAAGTAAATCAAATTTTAGATGTGTGGAAGATTTATATTAAAATTAATTTTATATCATGTAAATTTCAATGTCACTGTAAAAGAATCATTATGACAATAATGATATTTTAGAATAATCAATATTTGGTTAAATGATACAAAATTCAATAAAATGCAACATCATCCAAATTAAATTTATATGGTATGAAATATAAATCATATTATATTTATGGTTAAATAGTCCTTTTGTAGTAAATTTTTTTACTATTGAAATATTATAATCAGAATTATCAAAATAACTGTCAAAAAAGGGTTGAGGTGGGGATAAAACCTAGATTGATGAGTTAAAAAACAAAAATATATCCAACTTTTATAATATATTTATTAGTATTCTTATTCTAACTTTTAATTCATTAAATTTGTAACCATTTTATGAAGAAAATTAATATATATTAATTTTATATAATAATTAATTTCATGACTTCACATCCCCTCACTTATTAAAATGAACCTTATCTCTATTATTTTTAACAAAGATTATTCCACATATTATAGCCATTCACTAGAATAATACATACTTTTATTCTATTAAAACACAATAGTTATTTCTTTATTTCTATATCATCATCCTTTCACATTATATTGTGTAATTCAATATACAATTTTCAATGAAGTGGTATAACTCATAACAAAGCATTTTAAATTTTGATTATTCTTATGGAGGCCATAAATCAATGTTATATAATATAAAATAGTTTATTATGTATATTAAATATACTAAATTTATATTATAATTATTAATAAAAAATTATCAACCATTTATCAAGTTGATGGAAAATGATATTGTTGCTCAGGTGTATTTGTGGCCTTCTATAAGCACAAATTGTTGTGATTAAATTTTTGGGTTTTCAATTTTCTTGAATTATAATATTTGAAATTTTTAATTAATATATAACATATATAAGATATAATAATGATTATAAGAAGTTGAATTACTATTTACCTTTCTTATAAATCGTTCATCATAATGTTAATACAACTTTCATGCATACAGATGACATACCATTTCCATAAATAGTGTAATTAGTTTTTACATAACAATAATTAATTTAAAAATCAAAAGATACGTGTAAATAATAAATTTAATATTTATATCATAATTATATCTATGTAGATGATGTAACCCAGAATACTTTATATTGACCGGAAATAGAAAAAAAAATTATCATGAGTAACAAAATAGTGAACACATGAAAATGAAAATTTTAATGAGGAATTAACAATAAATGTGTGTTGAAATACTAGAGATTGATAATATATTGTTTAATTATTATGTAAATAAATATAAAATTTTATTATAATAACGTTAATTTATTAAAAAAATATAATAGATAGATTTCTATGAAGGATTATCTTATGTTAATTATTTTGTGTTATAATATATTTGTTTAGTGAGATTGATTTTGAAAATGTTTCTAAAGATAGAATTTCAGGATCCTTCTCTGATTAATATCATGATTAATCGTATCCTAGATTAATTTCAATAGAATACATGTTTTCATTCATTTCTAACTCTCTATGTACTTAACTGATAGAGAAAGTAATTTTAACAGAATTGGACTAATTTCTCCATTTAGTCAAAAATCATTTTCTCCAAGTCCATGTCTTATAATTTTTGTTAATTATTATATATAATTTTATAAAATTATTATTTCAATAAATTTAAAATCATTAATTATTTATAAACTATTTTATGAAAGAAATATTCCAGTTATTTTCCTTGTAAGAATAATGTGACTTTTAAAAAATATAAAATAAATCATTATTTTAATATATGTGGTATAGATTTATTTTCAGACCATATTAAGGATTCAATGAATTTATTCTTCATTAACATGTGTTCATGTTTATATTTAATTAAAAATTGAATTATATATTTGGGAAATATTAATTTATTAAATAATTTATTTTAATATGATTTTTTTACTCATGAAAATATTTTGTAATATTATAATGTGATTTTGGATTTATGATAATATCCTTTTATATTAATTATTATTATTTGGGGATATTATGAAATGATACTATATAATTTACTTCTTTTATGGATTATGATTATGGTATATGGATTATTCTGTGAAACATATTTCCTTTATTTAGATTAATAATGTTATAAAGAAATATATATAAATATAAATCAGTTTTTTCTATGTTGTATGATATGATTCTGTGATGAGATATTAAAAAACAAGTTTCAAATCCATAGGTTTGATATGAATAATTTTTTATGATATTTCTGCACACATATGTATGATTTTCATTAGAAAACTAGTGGGACATTAATTATATTGAACTCCATTACATTGAGTAATGATAGATAGTTAAGGAGATAATATGGACATGAATAAATAGGGAAACCTTTTTAGTAAGAGTCATTTTCTCTAATGATTTTTGTGGTTATAAACCATAAGTATAGGTATTATGGAATGGGGAGTGAAGACAATTCACTATTATCGAAATAGTAGTGATCAATGACTAAAGAAATTATTTTCCATGCATATCTATGTGAAAAACATTTATTCCATTGATATTCACTCATAACCCATGTTTATTGATTCCTTTTTTATTCAAATATTTTTAAGATTAATGATCTATTTTATGATCCATGATAATTATCATTGATATATAGGGTATGGTGTTCCAATTTTTTGCACATTTTCAAAGACCATGATGTTCATGTTATGTTTTTGTTGTCATTATTACCTCCCTTATTTACCCTTACCAAGTAGTTGATCCCACCCATCATTATATTCCCATTCCCTAATTTATGATGAATGGTTTTAGGTATGATATTTCTATGAATGGTTTTATTTACAAAGATCATATTTGTAGTTGATGTAGATCATTCATGAACATGTTGTCGATGTATCTAAGATTCGAAAAATAATATTCCTATACAATTATTGTGTGGATTTTCATATTATGTAATGAATATATATCATATAAGATATAGTATTAATTAATGAAAATTTTGGGCTTCTATACATATTCTATATATAATTTTTTTTTCATGTTATCAATTACATGAAAATGTGAAAAAATAGATTTATGTCATTCTGTATTAAATTTTTTCATATGATAAAAAGAGTGTGTAAACCATGAATAAATCATATATGATGTTCTATCATTTTCTAAATATCTCACTATATTTATACCATAATATCATTTAAGATCAATCTACCTAACTTGTGAAGGTAAAATTATTTTGGTCGATGGTATATCATTAACTACTTTTTCCAACAAATTCATTTTTATGTGTTTATTCATCTAACAATGGCTTGAAACATTCAAATGATGAACTAGTACCATATTTATTAATATAATAAATTTAATTTAATTGAATCATAACAACTAAAATTAAACTCCATCATCATAAATCATCTAGTAACCAGGTTTGAAACAACTATGGGACTATACTACTATAAGAGAATGACACATGGAACTATCCATAGCAAGTTAGTTCGACGTCTATAAACAGATCACACAATATCATCAAGGGACATGGGAAACTGCATGACACATGATCACATTCCAATAATTCATTATGAAATTTTTATATTCTTTTTTCTTGTATTATCAATAACTATTAATATTTATCTTAATGAAAAATATTATGAATTATATTGTAATCTCATGGACCAGGATGGAACTAAACTGTGCTCCGAGCTTAATTGGCCACATGGCCTCATGCACATGTCCTCGAACATCCAAAAGTCTACTGACTTACATTGGGATCATATGGGGTATCATTGGTGGGAATATTACATCTCAGTAGAGCATAACATATCATATTGATTAAAAAAATCAAATACACGAGGCATTATAATAATGTATAAATTGAAGTAATAAAACATTATGACCTCTCGACCAGTAACACTCCATAGAGAAAGAAAAATAATATATGAACATGAATATATATATATATATATATATATATATATATTCTTGAAGTAAAATCCTATAATATGATGACCATATCTTGCATATAGAAAATATCAACAACATGTATAGATGCAATAGTTTGATAAAAGTTTCAAAATTACAAAAAGTCTAGAAAACACCTTATTCAAATAGCACAATGAGCCTCAGCTCAGTTATGTACACCATTGCACTTAAGAATTAAAATAAAGTAAAGAATCGAACTATGGGAGATTTCCCTAATCCTAACCTTCATCCAAATCGCATGTCCTAGTACCCAAAAGAAGCCAATATAAGTTGTGAGATACAATCCCAACAGGACACCACCCGTAGTTTCTATGAAAAATCATGGTTTTATAATGTAGGTTAAAGGATAATGAAGAATATAACTAATACATATTTAATGATGGTAAATTTCAAAATGAAAAGTAATCAACTACTTATATAATAAAAACATACCAAGCACCCAAAAAGCAAGTGTCACGATCCAATAAAAAAGATGAAATATGTAAACAAAATTAAGCATCTTGTCTAGTCATATAAATAATATGTCATATCACCCACAACCTTATCATGGAACACAGAAAATCGTATTTCCTTGGTCGTTCTACATAACAAATCATTTCATTTTAATCATTGGTTTTCTATATAGTTTTAAATATAATCCTCTTAGGGGCCGTATCTAAGGAGTAGTTAACCAAGGAATCATCATAGAGTTCTAGGATCATCTATGTAGAAATTGGGTTTGGTTAGAATTTGGCTATAAGGATCATGTCATCACTCTATGTCAACTATGAGACCAAAAAAATCAGTACTTATGTGTAGCAAGCCAAGGGGACCCCACTGAAAAATAATCCAATGAAAATACCATTTTATTGAATTCTCTACAAATATCATGACCCATGCTATAGAATACTCATGAAATCATTTTTAATCCTTCAACATTAAAATCATTTATCATTTTGACAAACCACATTCAATTAGTTTAACCACTAATATCATTATTCGCATTCAATTTCATTCCATGAGTTTAAAAAATGATATAATAATTCCATATAAACCATTGATCAAAATAATTAACATTAAATTGTGGAAAAAATCTCTTATTTGACCAATTAAGTTCAATTAATTTATTAATATGATTATTGTAACTAGGAATGTACCAACTCAACATTTGAGAGGTGTGACAAAGGAATAGGTCATTGAAATTTACAGAACACACCCCAGAAGTGGACTTGGTTGCGTAAGAAACCACAGACAATTCTTAAATGAACTAAAGGGTATCCCTAACATGTTTCATTTCATTTAAATCAGTTATTAAAATAATTTTTTGGGATCCAAAAGAATTTTTGGAAGATGTATTAACAAAACCCATATCTATAAAGCTCGAAATATCATGTGAAATTTATTGACCTTATACTATAGTCCCATAGTAATGTGGCCATCCAGTATCAGCTTCCAATTCGTTTATGATTGATATACATATGAATAAAATATGAAGAACTTGGAAATATGGAATATTAACATTCACATAAATAACTCCATAAATACCAATAAGAATTAATATCATCAATAAAGGATTGAATTGCATATAATCATGAATCTAATGCGACTAACATTGTCCAATTCCGAATAGAGAAATGGGAGTAAATCCTTTGAAATCAAATCAAAATAGATCCCCATGCCTCATGTAGTATAACAGAGGAGAAGTAATGTATATTTAATTTTTAATATATTTTTGCGAAATATGGTCATTTTACCCAAAACCATATATCCACAAATATTGCCAAAATATGTTCCAACTACACACCCACATATATGCTAAGGGGGTACCCAAACGTTCTCTATGAACTAGTTGTCTAATCATTCACAAACAATGCATTTTGGTCACACTAAAAAATTAATGATCCGAAAACAGGTGTGAATGTCCATCCATATGGTTTCCAGAAAAAATTACATATTATCTTTACCTTTCCCTAGGACGTTAATGATTAGGTAGACCCTGATACATGTCCCACATGATTTATACTTACAATGTGGATGACATGATTTTACAAGAAATAATTGTTTCACACTCAATGTAGCCTTGATCACCCTCCATAGCCCCATGTCTTCAAAGGGAATTCAAATTCATCCATAAAAATAAATTTGATCCCCAATTAATTTTTTTTAACATAATTGGACAACACGGGATCTTACAATCTTACCCAATATTTCAATTCATTATCAAATATCAATCTAATGGGAGGACATTAATTATCAGAGAATAACTCTAGCCACTGAAAACGTATGTCATCCTCCCACTCCAATGTACCATCCTATAAATGGTCTTGATGAAGTATCACTCATTACAAAGGAAATGACCTATATCAAAGAACCTTCATGATCCTGTAAACGATACAGATCATATGCACCTCAAAGGAATCATTAACATTTAAATCCCTTAATATGGTTGTACATTGTGATATGGGTCTGACTAATAATATTGAAATTGACATATGTGTACGAAATCATGAATGGGCCAACACCTATGAGGTAATAGTAACCGATAGGGTACTGACCTGAATCTCTCTAAATTATCTATTGAACCAACAAATCATGATTAAACCTTATGTTGTTTAATATTCATTCTTTGAATGATCCAGTGTGAGATACTTAAAATTAACCGATCCCAATTCTTGAACATTATATTCCTTATTCAGTGATAAATTTAATATTTATATTTAATTTTAACAGAATCCATTTACTTTTCTGATCAACTAGACCTACTCTGAATGATAATGTAATAATCATGATCCCATTATAGCCATCTCACATTCCTCTAACTAGTAATGGGTTGATAGACCTAGATACTATGAACTGTATCATAAGGTTCCATCTTTATAGTATCTTGATAGTTATTATCGTAAAAAAATTCATCTTGTGGAATATTAATCTCCCAATAGACCCTATAATACATAAAATATTCTTGAAGCATATCCTTAAGGACCTGTATCATATTCTATAAATGTACATCAGTCTGAGGGTGGTATCCAATGATAAAAAAAACAAGTGTACCCTACACCTTATAAAAACTATATTAGAGAAAACATTTAAATCATGAATCCCTATATGAATCAATAGTTCATGGGTCCCCTTGATGTTGTATTATGTAATAGATATAAAACCTCCCATGATCATCTACACTAAAGGACTCCTTGATCAATAATAAAGGAGATATCAACATGATGATATCATCAACAACTCAGGCTACATCACTACCTCGAGGAGACATTGGGAAATTGATCAGGAAATACATCCTGAAATAATCCCATTTTCATATGGTAATATGTAATTTTTATATTATTATCTATGTGATTTATTATTCCTCCTTCAACTAATAAAAGATGTAAAATCTCATAAAAAAACCATCTACCTCTCATTTCATACATGGACCCCAGTGTCAATGGAATAAGTCACAATATATCATTGTGACTCCGGGATCCAATGTTCAAATAGAGGAATGAAACTATTGCATCATCTCCTCATGCAAGTACACATGAACAAAAAATGTTTCCATGGATATACACTAACTTATAATCTCTTATATTATAACTAGGAAAATGGTCTTCATTTTCAACACTCACTCATAGTACTATGACTTCTAAATTTAATAGCCCCATTCTTATTACTCTATCCGAAAGGGTAATGTTAATAGTTATGGATGAATGAAATACCTTCCCTGGACTATCCAACACATCCAAGTAAATATAAGATAATAAATCCATAAGATCTCAGTCACTACTGGCTTTTTGGGGAAGCTATATCTGTATCCATATGGTAAGTGAATCAGTGACTACATTTTGATTTCCATTCATGTAGGCATTCTAGAAATAAATATATTATAGAACTCAACACACATTTTATTCCATTGATTGAGGTATGGTTGTCAAAAAATATACAAGATAATTTTTGTGTCAATGTGTAACCCAAAACTCACTCCCAGTAGGTTGTTTAACCAATAATGCATAGAATGAAAAACTACAACTCACTATTGATCATATGTCGGGTGATTCCTCTCATTTGTCCTCCTCTATCAATACATGTATTTTAGGACTCTATCTCCCCACATCATCACTTATAAAATCCACATACTTGATTCATTACTATATATATGGTAGCTCTTATATAGATCATGGGGAATTAGGATAGATGATGAAGAAAATCTCCCATTGATATTTTAAATGGGTTTCTCATAGGTATGATTCAATAAAAACATCACACCCATGTTATCCAATCACAAAAGAAGTACTTATATGCATGGGAAGTCATGTATGAATAGCCTATAATACAAATCTCTCCCTAATAAACTCTAAAAATAAAATAAAATATTGGGCTTCTCCTAGGAGACTATAGGTCCCACATTCTCTAAGACTATTACTACTATTGTCTAATAGAAAATATGACCTTGGAAGTGAATCTTATCCATTAAAAAGTTTCACATTGTTAGAATAGTCTATAACTGATTCTATCAAAGTTTATCAAAAATTATCTCATTATATTTGGAATTGGACGTGTCAGTTAATGGAATACACTAAGATATATTTCTTGAAAACCAACATAATAAAATCCATATATGTATGGAAGACTGAATTCAATAATTCCAAGAAAACCGATGGTGCGATTATGAGATTGAACTAAATATCCCTATACTTAAATAGATAGTAACTTCTATGAATGGATTTATGATATATGTATGTAGGTCAAACATGGAACAATTGTAATTATGATATCAAATAAATTTTTAAGTACAATTGGGTGCCTCAATGGTGATAAATTGGTCATCTATCAATTGTATGGGATACATGTTATTTTCCCTCATGAGCTTCAATTTTTAATAATTCACACATAGTTTAAGGTTTTCAAACACATTTTTCAGTAATGTATTGTCACACCCCCTTGATAATTACTCGGTCGAATAAAACACATTTACAAAATATATTTTTTATACATATTGAGATCATGTAACTATGTTGTGGAAATTACCGTATGGAAGAATGAATACTGGTGCAGCTCTTAGCTCTACCTCGATGGAGAACACCACCACTCTCTCAAGAGGTGAACCAAAAAATTCATACTTGAATATTTCCCTAAGAAAATCAACCACTAGAAGAAATTATGCCTGATGTGATCCCTAACCTTTAAGATACAAACTACCAAAATGGGCTATCATCTCACCCACAACATGATTCTATAGTGTTTACCAGCATGCCAAGACATCTCATGCACCCATACAAGTATAAATTGTGCCCACTACTGATGTAAAATTCACCCTCTAGTGATTGAATCCAACATGGGCTCGATAATTCATTAGCTAGTCCATATAGAGTTTGATTTATGGCCCTGATATCTGGATTAAAAAACATTCCATATGATGTTACCCCCTTATATATCATTGAGTAACTCAAAAAACTAGTGTACAATATCTAATATTATTCCCATGGAATTATTAAGTGTTATAAATCCATCATAGAGATGAATACCAAGACTAAGCCTCTCCAAAATAGGTATATATATATTGCTATATGTTGAACCTATTTCAAAAATAGGAGATACAAGAGTGGAGGCTACAAGATTCATACCATTCACTATAGAGTGTATGGAACCCTAATCCTTGGGTGTATGCTAAATATAATATAATTGGCATTATCCATGGCCCAATAACACAACATATCTACATGGAGTAGGACCTCTCTACAATCTAGGAGAAATTGGCTCTTGGATACCATGACCATGACCACCACCACCACCACCTATCCCTGAACGATCGATACTAATCCACCTCCGAAAATAGTCTTGATATGTTTAAACCACTCACAAACCTTATGTCAAATATGAACGCTACAAAATTCTACTAGAGGGATGGTCCTTCAAAAATGAAATAGGTGGGACATCCTACCTCAATAATGAAACTAGACTGGGTAATGATCACATTGATTCATCACATCTCCCCATATACTGCACTTTTGATAGATAAATACCCATCAATCATTAGAATCTTGGCTTGTAGACATATCTTGGGAATCCTCTATAATGTTCTTCCTTCTAGTAGAAGGAGAACCACTAGGTCAGGAGAATGCAATACTCTTATCTTCCGCCCCTTATTATCTCAGGTTCCTCTCTACAATTAGTGGATGATTCAAAATTTCATTAATAGTGGTGAATATAATCACATTGAAGCTAGATCATAGTGAATATCATACTTATATATTGATTCATATTTACCTTAATAACTCATAAGAAATGTTAGTTGGCATAGAACAATGTTTCTTTGTAAAGCATTTTTAGTAATGCATAGCCATGATAACACCTTTCTCAAGTTGGTGGAACCCACTAGCCTATAGTACACTCAGTGTCTCTGGGAAATTATTGTCATTGAAACTAGTTTGAGAATTATACCATATCAATTATCAAATCCAATCAGCTAGTTTTAGTACATCCCATCAATGTTATGTTACTTCTAGAAGCATATAAGTTTCCTGCTAAACTCTCCTCTCAATAGGAGTCTCCATATGTAAAATTATAGAGAGTGTCATACCAATCTATTGCTAAGTACCACTTATCCATCCATCCCCAGAATAAATGGGAGGATGATGCTACTTGAAATCAATTGCACTCCACATCCATTGATGATGTAGGTTGAGATTCTCTCTTAAAAGTCTTTACAAAGGGAATAAAAATTCAGAGGAAATGTGCCTCAAAATTTATGTCTTCTTAAACCTTTGGTTCTGTAGTAAGAACCACAAAATGTTCAAAGTGTATCCCATGTCTTACCACATTTTGATAATGGTCTTCACCACCCTTATTGTGTATTACAAAATATCATCATGGTGTAATGCCTTTAAAATTTCCAATGCACTCCTAAAAAATTAATGGTGTCCAGATTCATCACATAATGTTATGGACAAGTCATGACCTTCCAAGTAATAATTCATACCATAATAACTACTCTTAAATTAAATATAGTTAAAAATAAATAGAAAAAAATGACAATAGAGACACTTCCTAAATCCCACTCCAATTCCAGGTCATGGACAAGTATCTTTTTCATAGTATTGAATTTCAATTTTATTTCATAATAATAAAACATTATTTTGAAATGGTTGAATCAAATGGTTCACCATTTTTGATTTATAAGGCCCTATAATCCCCAAGAACAAATATACAGATTCTAACAAAACATCATCATAACATGTTCTAGTCCATGTGACTCATGGTCCATGCCTCAATGTTCCACAATTGGATACCAAGGGTGTCTGCGATAACCTTATTGAAAAAACACTAGATAGAATTTAGTAGGAACTCTACATACCAACAATGTTTCTCAATCTAAAACACATATCATCTATAAAATGAGTGTTTATATCTATTACCTCACCTATCACAATATCATGAAAATTGGCAATGCATTCTATATGTTAGGACATAATGCATGGCATTTGATTCCTACAATAAGACTAAACTTATGGATGATATGGAATTCTCTAATCTCATTGGGTTTCAATAAAATATAACCCTTAATCACATCAATAATCACATCACTACTAATTTTTATCACATATCAGGGGAATCAAAACTACTTTAGTTGGAAAAATCTTCAATACCTGAATTTTCATTCCGGCTAATTTGGATTTTTCTTGTACGTGTGTTAGTTATGCCAATATATGGATTATACCAAAATTCAGTTCTTCTTATCCCTTTATATTTAATGAAAATAATATATCAAACCATAAAATAACTACATTTCTTCCACTTAGTAATTTCCCAGACCTGGATGCCACTGAACAGTGACACAACACTGGTTGGCCATTTGGCCTCATGCGCATCACCCCAAACAATAGAGGTTTTAAAATTTTAGAGAGGGCCTATGGTATGTCTTTTGGACGTCTCTAACCTCAAGTCAGAGTGTTACACATCAGTGTGATACTAATAGTCAAATTTTTGAAGCATTATATTAATCGATAAAAAATATGAATTGAAACTCTGACCTTTGGACCAGTAACCTTCCATATCGGAGATTAATATTATCAAAATAACAATATATATTAAAATTAAAAAATTAAACTCACATAAAATGATTATAATGTCATGTGTATATAAAATTTCCACAATAGTTATGCTTCCATTCATACAATACATGTATTAAAATTCCAAAAAAGACATAAATTAGTATCTATAAATATTACTATAGGCCAAAGATCAGTCATGTGCTCCCCTAATTATATGCATGGAACAAGTCATGAATTGAAATATGCGTGCATTACCCAATCTATAAATATATAGAAATATTCAGTCTAAGGAACTTATGAGAGCCCGAACTGAGTATGTGATACAATCCCTGTAGGTCACCACATATAGTGTGAAAAAAAATCATCATTGTGAGTCAAAAGCTAATGCAGAGTGCATATTATAACTGTCATGGTAGTACTAGAAGTAATATTCCCATTGAACATGTAACCAATAGATGATGTTATATAACTATTCAAGGCACCATGAAAACATGTTTCAAGCTCCAATAATATTGATGTTGTTGGTAGACAATGTACGTACCAAGGCCCCATCATATGAATGCTATATCATATCCTTCATGGCCTTGATTTATAACCAATAAAATAAAATTTACCATAATCAGGATTTATAGTCAAGGATATCATATATACCACATTTTTGTCACACAATTTTAAATTTTAGACCCCTCAGGGTCGGATCCAAGGTGTAGTAATCCAATACATCCTCATCATGCCCCAAAAGAATCATGAAGTATATATTGTTAGGCTTGAATTGGGGTCCACAGAGCATGCCATCATACTATTTTTTTCTAGTATCCCTATAAAACTACATCCATGGGGTATCTAGGCCTATGAAATCCCATAGAATCAACATCCATGGAGCATATTGGTCTAAAGAATTATTTAACACTATCATGTATCATGGTATAAAACAGTCATGGAATCCTCTATATTTATTAAAAATTCAAATAATTTATCATATAACCAACCCTAATACTATGAGTTTACCCACTCATACCATAAAATCTTATTCTACTTCATTCTATGAGTTTACCCATTCATATAAAATTTCTATATTAACTATTGAATGAAAAAATCAACATAAAAATGAGGAAAACCATTTATAATTCATCAAATTCATTTCAAATAATTTAATAGAATCACTTCTCAACAACGGAAATAACTGACTCACTCCATAGGTTGTGTAAAAAAGTAATAGGTTAGAGAAATTAACATGGCACACACGATGGGTGGCCTTGGTTACAGAAAAAACCACCAACAACTTCATAAAGGAATTATAGGTATTCACTAATATGTTCCAGTATATTTTATTCCATTATTCAGTTAATTTTCAAGGCACCTCTAGAAATTCAGGCTGGTTGCTCAATACTAAATAGCCCTTCAAAGAATCAAAAATTATGGAAACAATATGTACAACCTAATATAGGTCTGTAGTAGTGTGTCATATAGTATCATGGTATGATTTAACTCCTTTAAAGAGAAAAATAAATAACATATGAATAACTTAAAAATATTGAATATTATTATTCACCTAAATAACTATGATGATATAAATAAAAACTAATAACGTCACAAAGGGAATGGTGTACTCACCGAGATTAATCTAATGGGTCTGATGGCATCGAATTACATGGTCAGATCATCAAACAAGAAAAATCACTCTAAAATGTATTCCAAATAGATCCTCGAGCCTCACTATTTTCCATTATATGAAGAGAAAAAAAATTAGTGTTTAATATTTTTAAAAGGATTTTTTTTTATTAAAACTCAATAAGTAGGGAAATGAGGTCAATGCACACGATTTGAGTAACCATGAAGATACCTTGCATGATGACTGTACTAATGACTACAGGTTCCTCAAACGAGTGTGCACTTCCATACACACAGTTTCCAAAATCCTTGCATGCTCATATTTCCCTTTACATGACTCTCTAATTATGAGTCCATTAATGTGGCATGCCCCTTACAGTTTCTACTATCTGTGTGGACATAATGATTTTCAAAAAATAATGATTCCATGATCTAGAAAATCCCAATGTATCCATGATTCTTCCCCCCCCCCCATGAACTCAAAATATATTCATATTAGTCCGTAAAAATTAATTTCAAACTAAAATTTATGGGTTTTATAATACGTTGGAAAACTAGGTATCAATCATATATCAAATATTTTTTTTCTCTATTTAGTTCACATGTTTTGATCTCATATACCTCCACATCATCTTCAGTATAATTCATACATGTATATACCAAAAATTAAAATCAGGAAATCATTTTCACTTATACCACAATAATATAATAAAAAATTCCATAACCCCTTATTGAAATTGTTATACAACATGGGATAAAACCCCATTTTGTCATCCAATATGTAAGAGTCTAATAAATTCACGGGTATAAATAATTTTAAATAGGGAATTGATATTATAAATTAAATTTTATACATAACACTCTAACTATATGTAATCATGATTATTTTTTCATTCATAAATGTTATATAATTGATATAATCACATAGGAAACTACATGGATTTCAAAATTCAAAATAATATTATAAAAAACGACATCCTATCTTAAATGAATACATGAATAATTACATGTAAACTCTTATAGGAAATTCATAATTTAAAATATTTCAAAAAACTTTAAATTACTATTTCTATATAAATACATAGTTGGATCCTTATAATAATAATAATTCATCATATATAAATAGAGTATTATAATAATAATTTAGGATTAAAAATAAATTCATTATATACAACCCAAATAAAAATCTATTAGACATCAATGAACAAATGTACCATAAATGAAAAAATAATACATCAAATAATCATGTATTATCATATTTAAAATCAAAAACCTCCCTATGGTTCAATACAGAAAGATAGGTTCCCTATCTAATGAAAACTCACCCTATTTATTTAGATAATATAAATATCATTTTTATATAATATTCACCTAATATAAAAGGATTCATACCCAATACTACCCATAGTTCTATGTTGAACAGATTACACTCAACCCACAGGATGAATTAGTCTTACCTATTATAGATGATGTTATATTGAGATGTGAATATTATCTTCTTATATATAAATAATTTTATATTCATAAACTCCATCTCTACATGACTCTTTCCATTCCAACAATAAATACACACTCACTCATGACATGTAGATATACCCTAAGGATGATACATATAATTATTAGTACTATACATAAATACACACATTAAAGGTTGTATTTAGGATTTTGGTATAAAGATTTCATGAATTAAACCTATAAATTTTTAAAATTATCATTTTCATGAAATGATGACTCCCACAATAAATTTATAACATTAAGAACTACATATATTCAAAGTAACTCATATTATAAAATCATAAATTTTTACATCATAATCACTATAAGAAATAACGTCATCACATGCTAACCCATTCATAATGTTTCTAAAAAAAACCTTTCACAAAATAATCATGATTTATATTTTCAAAATTATGAAAATATTTCATAACTATTTTACATTGTAGTGAGTGGTCCACCCTTATAAATATTGGTGTTATTTATCAATTTTTTTAATATTTAATTTCCAAATGTGGAATTGATTGTATTTTTTTCACATGACAATAAATGTATTAATAGATTAGTTTGGGGAATTATGTTTCAGGATAACATATATTTACTGTGTAATTTAAGGTTAATAAAGAATAATTTTTAAAATATGATTTTATAGATTATAGTGCATAAACAATTCATTATTAATGATAATGATGTAGCACTATATTAATTACATTTGTTGAGTAAAATTAATATATTAAAACATAGTATAATAAATTTAGATATATATATATATAAATATATTTTGTAATGGCCAATATATTCTTATACCTATATTTTAGATTTTTTAAATGTAAAATATATTCTCAACTGCTTAAAATAATAATGATATAACTAGAGTTTCAATTTTTTATTGATTTATTTTATTTTAATAAACGATATTGATAAAGTATGTTTTTGATATTATTCATTATGTGTTTTTACATGATGAATTATGCTACACAAATTTTGTGTGTGTTGTACTAGATGGATATGGGAATAGAAGATGTGAACTTATGTTTATGCATAGATCTACTTCACATAGTATTTGATGACTCATCATAGTGGTTCATGATGTATAATGATTTGACCAATATAATTAATATAAACAATTATTAATTTTATAATTCAAAAACAAATGAAAAATCATCACTTAATGATTAATAATTATGTTATGAAGGTAATGAATTACATATTGATGAATTATTTCACTTATAATTAATAATAAAATTTCTCTACATCACATCATAATTGTGTATCTAGAATCCATTGATGATCCCCTCTAGCAGTGATCAATATGTACACCATGAATCTTGGAGAAACATCATAAAAATCATTGTGATATATAATAGAATATCCTAATGAAAATTCATTCGTTTATGATCATATTATGAATCAATTCCAAGAAGGATTCTATTTGGTCTCTCTTGAATCATGAAGGGTTTAAGAGGTCGATCACTCTCAATTCTTATATATCTTCTTAGTGAGGGTATATTTATATTATGACAGGATTCTATTTTTTTTTTGTGGAAAACCAAAATATATATATTTAATAGGGACTGGAAATAATATATTTTGGTTATAGTAGAGCTTGGGATAGAATTAATAATTTCATATATTCCCTTATTAATTCCCTTATCCCCATAGAAGCCCATGTATTTAATAACAACATATTTATATGATGAAATTAAAAAAAATTATTAAAAATAATTTTATTTCATTAATATATTATTTAAAATTTATTCATATTATATTCAATATATCATATTTATCCAAAAATGATTATGCATGGTCCACAATTCCTAGAAATTATTTATTAGGCCATGAATAATGCCAATTTATTTAATAAATAAATAACAAAATAGTATACATAACTATGAAATTAAATAAATACTATTTTCATTAAATAAAAATCGTGTTTTTATTAAATATGACACTGAAAATTTAACTATTGATTAAATAGTGACTGATTATATATATTTTAGAATATAAATATTTTATAAACCAAGTAATATTAAAATATATATTCGACATGGTAATTAAAGAATATTATTTATTATAGATTTGATCTTATGTATACACTGAGTGTGTGGTCCCATATTCCTCTCTTATAGTTGTAATATATGGATATTACCATAGTATGGTGTTATCATCTGGGAAAACAACATGTCATACCTAGAGTAAAAATTTAATTTCCCAATAACATACATGTTAGATTGAATTAATAGTGTGTAATATGATCACATTATCATAATATATCTAATAAATAAGTTTACATGCTTGTGTGATCAACATATATTCTTGATCTATATTTCATAGAATTTATGAAATGAAATCTACCAATAAAACACTATGAACATGGAATTGTTTTGTCAAATTTTATACTACTAAAAGTTAAAAAGTTTCACACCAAGGCCATGGATAATAATTTATTTTATTATTTTCTGGTTCCTAGAACATTCAAATTGAGGTTCATGTTGAGTCGTAGTAAAAATTTTCATTTTTTGGATGTTTGGGAAGATGTTTGGCCTGGAAAGGGTTTCACATTGTTAATGGAAATTTTATGGTTCATAACAATTAACAATGCATCATGTATCAGTCTTGGATAGAATATATTTCATAGTTTGAGAATGATCAGTCGAATGGTGAATTATATTCATGCGGTCAGACAAATAATATGTAAAAGGTACTTTACAGGTTTTAGATGGTAACACCAAACATGCGAGGTGGTCAATCGGTAGGTTCCTTTCTTGAACATCTATACCACATAGTGGGAACATAGTTTGGTAAATCATGTGGACAAACCATGTGATCATCCAAGAGTGTTAAAATATTTAAAAAATTACTCTATCATCCTCCTAGTTTACCCTAAAATAAAGCCCATCCCTCTATGTTTTTTAGAAGATAAAAGAGTCACAACCCCCTTTCCCCTTAGATCCTCCCCCTCCATGGTGGTTCTCATTCAGTTCCAAGTTAATATTTTAGTGTATTATCCTTTTATCATCCCCATCTCACACTCCCTTTCTTGATTTCTAGTGATTTCTAGAGGGGTTTCCATTTTTTTGAACCCTAATGTACATGGTTGATGTTTGGATCAATTTTATTGGTGTTTTAGGGTGTGTAGTTGGTACATGATGATTTTTTCTTCCCTATCATTATGTTCCATCATATCATCACCACATAAATTTAAGTATCCCAATGATTTTCTGTTTCAATGACTTCTGTTAATTCTTGTGTTCTTTTAATAAATTTATAGACACAATTTTCACACTTATAGTACCTTTGTTTATTCTTTTGTGGTGTTTTTGTATTTTTAAATATTGATAAAAATATTTTTCAAAGTTATTCTCTAAGTATTCCTATGTATTCATGCATATAATGTGTTCAATATAATGTCAGATTTTTAAAAGAAAGTTAGGCCTTATTGTCATATTTGGTCTGTTATATATTTTGGAAAAATTTTTAATATAAAAATTGGGAAGAATGTGTGATTTGGATATCTTTTTATAGATTGAGGATTTTAGTGAAATATTTGTTGATAGATTATCATTTTTTGGAAAGGGGACTTTATGATGTTTTAATTATAAGAGATTTTTGAGTTCGTTTTAAAAATAAATTAGCGATTTTGGAAATGAAAATTTATTTGGGGTTCTCAAATGATTATTTTAGGGGTTTCATTGGATGTCGTAACATCAATTTGTGCACAAGTTTGATACATAAATGTGATTTCAAATGAAGTTGTCACTCTAAAACAAATTCCCCTTAAAAGATTATCATCTCTCCTAGCTCATTTTTTTCCATAAAATGGTTCTATGATTCCAAAATGGGGAAAGTGTCTATTAATGCAATTTGAAAATGTATATTCATTTTGAATCTCATGGTTTGGCCCATTTTTATATAAAACATGTTTTTGTCAGTGATTGTAAAAGGTAAAGGCTAGTTTGGAAATGTATATTTAAAATTTCAGTTTTTATGAAATTGTGAAATAATTTGGATGTTTCATTGAAATTTTATTTTGGTTTCAAAAGTTAAAGGCCCATTTAGAACATAAGATTCATTGGGAAATTTATTTTGAAACATGTATGATGTAAAGTAAATTATAATCATTAGAATATTTCATGAAATGGTTTTGAAATCATATATAGAATGATGTCTGATTTGGAACATGTAAATGATTTATTCTGTGATAGTCACACTCATTATAGATTTCAATATAGGGGTTATTGTATTTGTGGTGTTTGTGTTTGGGGAAGGAAAGTGTTGTGACGGTAGGTATGGTGAGTCACATAGGCCTTTGACATATATAGTATAATTTTGACAATGTCTTTCCTAATAATATTTTAAATTATTGAGTGATAGTTGTTGATCAACCCTGATTAGATGGGTTGGTAACCCTCAGATTAACAAAGACGATAGGTTGGATTTTCTAGTGGAATGGTCATTTGAGGGTGTCTTGTTGGTTATAGACCAAGGAGATTCATTATACATCGGCAGGTGTTTTCGAAATAAGTATTTAATGGGATAACTCCATGCATGTTTATGAAATTTCTATTGTTAATTACTACACTTATTATTTTTATTTTCCTCAAAATGTTTTTTTATTTATACTACTAGTTTACATTCAGCATATATGGGTATCCATTTGATGGGTTTTTTAATTGATAAAAACATATTTTGACAATAATGATGTGATGTAAATTGTTTATTAAAATATATATGTGTTTATTATTTGAATGAAACAAAAACTAATATCAAAAATTTATTTCAATCTAGTGTTTCTAAATTGTTCTTAGGAAAAGAAACATATTGGTTCATTGTTGGTTTCCCACCAAGCTATTTTTTGCAAACCCTAATTGTACCTCTCAATGTCAATAGAAATAGGTTGTTTTGCAGGTTCTGGTTGTTGATTCACATGCCCATTGTTGGAGTACACTGGATGGTGGATGGTGGTGACATTAAGGTAACATGGATATCTCATTGGTAGAATTTTAGATTTTATATTATTTTCGTAGTTGTATATGCTAACTAAATCAGTTTTTTTATTTTATAAATATTTAGTTCTTGGATACATTAATTATCAATTATATTTGTTTGAATAAGGTTAATGGTCTAAAATATTTACCACTTATATTGTATTCAATGCCCATCACTAGGTCCTAGCCTTTGGGGATCGGGAACACCCATTTGGATATTCCTCGGACTGGGTTAGGTGTCTGGTTGGATGGAATCCCAACTTTGTTAGTGAAAAAATGCTATCATATATGTTTTTTATTATTTTGTGTGTTAGGTAGTTAGTGATTAGTACTGTTGGTACCAAAGAGGTAGGTGGGGAAGAGCGTCATGAACTCTTTCTTGTTTTGGTTCCTTGAGTTACTAGGCATAGACTAGGATTTGATTTTCTGGACATTGTTTTTGATTGAGGGATAACAATGGAGGTGACCCTGTGTCATGTTTTGATCTACCATAAAGTAGAGACCCCTGTATATTCAATTCACTATTAAATATCCTCTTAGTGATAGATCTTACATGGTGCGTATACCACAACCATGTCACCAAGTTATGAATATACACTAATTTCTCATTATGTTGGTTCGATATGTGTTGTCCATTGTGATCGGTCCTTTCTGGTGGGAGTTATGGTTTGATCAGGTGTTGGTTGTGTTTAGTGTATTTTGAAATGAAAATCAATTGGAAATGGAAAACATTTCTATAAAACTATTTTTTAATACAAAAAAGGGGTTTAAAGAAAAAATATGTTTGATTAAAGATTGGGTAAATGCATGGTTTATGACGAGGAAAAGAAATGTGTGACCAATGGTGCTCCAACTGAACGTTCAAATATTTTTGGTTGTTTTTTGAGAGTGCATGCTGGCACATGGGGATGTAAGTGGATGAACACATGGGTGATGGTTTATGAAATCATATGGGTGTGTATTTCAGATCAAAGTCTTGGCCTAGATTTTTCAATGTTATTTTTAAATAGAAAAATTATTCCAGAGTTTGGTTTTCATTTTATGATACATGTTCTATTTTGTGAATATTGTATTTTTCATTTGGAAATAACCTTGAATTAAGAAATTATTGGAACTTGAAATGGAAGTGGGGTTTTTTTGAATAGAGAATTGTTTGGTTATTTGTTATGTTTTTAGTTTGCGGGCATATTTTTTTCCAATATGTTTATTACTATTATATTTTGGTATGATGTTTATTGTGGACCTCTATTTCTCATGATTCTAGAATATATCCCAAAAAATCCCAATATATTTTAATGAGTCAATCCCAATTTCTAATTATTCTTATTTTTCCTATTCAATATGTTTATTGAGTTTTGTTTATGAATGTGGAGTGGAATTGGGATGCAGAGTGTATCTTCATATCATTGGGAAGTCCGGAAGCAATTATATATATTTTTTGTTCTTGGAAAGTTTGAGGGCCAAATTCCAGTCGAAAGGCAGATGTTTTACCTTCCATTGATTCATGTTCGGATGAAGTGAGAAGTGTTCAATTCCTTATTTTTTCAATGTTTTATACCTAATGAGTTGAATAAGAAGAAAAAAGAGAATATTTATGAGTATTCAATAAGGCTAGTGGGTGATTAAGCGCATTGTTGATATCTTTGGAGAGATAGTTTCTTTTTTTCTGAGGTAGTGTAAAAGGATCCGGTGAAAGATTAAATTTTCTCTGGGGATATTTATCCAGAGATGACGGTGTGGTACCTATCATCCGAGGAAATTCATTTCGAAATATGGTTGATGAGACATTTTTAGATGATTGTTTTTCCAGATCGCAGGTAATTTATAATCTAGGGTCCATTATTGTTCAAATAGGTTCCCTATCTAGTGAGGAGTGCAAGCCAATGTATCATGTCTCTATAGGGTATTTTTCATTTCTTTTGGGTTTCATTTCATCATAGTATTCATTTTTGTGCCACTAGTGTTGCATTTTCTGGCACTGAAATCCATCTTGTCACATCCCTCTAATGTCCTTCCATTATTATGGCTACCTTGGATATCTTCAGATGTTTTTTAGAAAACATCACATGATGTTAACATTGTTATTATAGGATGCTAGTGCCAAAATATGTTGTAGGATATGATTCAATGATCAGGTCCCCATCGACATACATTGGAGCGAAGCTCGCACATAGTCAAGAGTTTTTGGGGGTTTGTGAAACATTGGCCCAATTATCTGTTCCGTGTTTTGGTGGAATAATTTAATGTTTCCTTTAGAAACATATTTTTGCAGTTTTGAGTTATTTTTTCATTTCAAAAGTGATATTAACTTTCTTTTTCATGATTTAAGTGATTTTTTTCATTTGAATGTTTCATATATAATTTTTTGTCTATCATTATGTTTTTTACTCTTGTGTGGTTAGGCATGGTTTTTAGGGTTTTAATTTGGGGATGCTTGAGTTTTGAGGAATTGGTGGATGATGTTTCTGGTTTACTATTTTTGAGGAGTTTTTTTTCATGGTGTTAACCTCGTATTGTGTCGAGAGTCTTATATCAACATGGGAAACCATTAGTTATAGATGTGTTGTTATTTACCCTTGTGTAGAGGGTTTTTGGTTCCTATATGGATCTCCCTCATCTCAGAGTCTGTGTTTTCATGGATTCTAGGTTGTGGATTTCCCCTTTATGTCATGGTGTTGTTGGTTGGGTTTTAACTTAAACACACTATTTGAGTAATTATAGTGTGGAGAACACCTTTATGTTATCCCCTCATTCATATGTTGTGGTTTCTTCATGATCGTTTGGGTGTGTCCTGTGGATTTAATAGTCATTATAAGGATTATAGTTTTCTCTTTGTTTTGAATGGGCATGCAATTCATTTTTATTTAAATTATAGCTGGGTTACGTTTTCGTAAAAATTGTCTTTAGTTGGGGTAATTTTTACACCCGACCTCAGATACTCATATATTTTATTCGATAAATGGTCTTAGATCATTTTTGTTGCACTTCAGGATGAGTCCTGATTAAAATTTTCATGTTTTGGATATCCTGGAGAATTTTTGGCCAATGCATGGGAACTCCATAGTCAGTGGAAACTGTGATGATTTTCCCAGGTACCCGTACCATAGGTCCTAGTGTTGAACATAAGACACCATACAGATTGAGCATGATCGATAAAATCGTATAGTCTATTATTATGTTCGATCCTCTCTTAGATAGAATCTACATCATCATTTGAGTAAGGTAGCACAAACCATGTAGGATTATTATGTGGTCAATTCCTACTTGGACAATGGTTACCATATGGTTGGCTAACAGTTTGGGAAACCATGTGGCCAAACCATGTGAAAAACCCAGAACATTAAAATATTAAAACATGTACTATATCCTACTCCAATTTTACCCAAACCTATGAACCCTATCTCTTGGTTACTTTTATCACATTAAAGGCTCATAAACCCCCTTTTTCACAGCTTTTCACCCTCCATGGTGCTTCTCCATCAATTCCATGGACTTATATTTGGTTTTTTGTTCATTTCTCCTCCTCCTATCTCATTGCACTATAAATTTTAGGGGTTTCCATGTGGGTATTACCATTTTGATTCAACCAAATGTATATGGTTGATTATTATCTTGATTTTCATGATGATTAAGGGATATTCAGTTGTCTGTGAGTCTTTTATTATACCTCTATTGAATTTTAATTGCATACTCACCACATCAAGGTTGGTGTCTCAATGCTTTTCCATTATGATGAATTTCGTTAATGCATTGGTAATTTCAATAAATTTATAAACATGATTCACACACTTATGTTACCTTTTTTTATTCTATCATGGTGTTTTACTATTGGTAAAAATATCAAAAAATAGTTTTCGAAGTGATTATCCTAGTATTGTAATGTATTTATGTATATAATGTGTTTCGTATTATGTTTATTGTTTTTTTAAAATGAAATTAATCAATTTTTTAATACTTATCCTTTGATATATTTGAAAAAATAGTTTTAATAAATATATTTGGAATGATGTATTACATGGATATCTTTCTAGGGATTGATTTTTTAGTGAAAATGTTATAGATGAATTATAAATCGTTATTAAAGGGTTTTTTATAGTTTTAAAATTATATGTGATTGTTGGGTATGGTTGAAAAAGGGAGTGGTGATTTTGTAAATGAAAATGTTTTTAGGGTGATCCCATGATTATGTTAGGGGTACCATTAAGGGTTTGAAAATCCCTTGGTGGAAATGTTGCACACCATGATGTGCATTCAAATGAAGGATGTACTCTAATACAGTTTTCCCATAAATGTTTTTCGTCTCTCCTTCGTCCACTTTTACATTAAATTAGTTCCATGAATTCCAAATGGGTTAATTATTTCTTCATGTGATTTGAAAATATAACTTTAAATATTTTTATCAAGATTTTGCTCATTTATCCTTAAACGTGTTTTGGTGTGAGATTAAAATGGGTGAAAGAAGGATTGGAAGTATATATTTAAAAATGGTGTTTTATGTTGACATTGGGAAATAATGGGTTAGAGTATTTGAAAATTTATTTTTGTTTTAGAACTGTATGTCCCATTTGAAACATTAGATGCATCAGTAATTTTGTTTTAAAACATCTATGTTTTGATGTTTATTTGAATATTTATTATATTTCATGAAATAGTGTGGAAATATTGTTTGACAAGACAACCTGGTTGGAATATTTTAATTATTCATTGTATGATGGGCACACCTATTGGGGATTTCTCTATATGGGTTATCCTATAGGTGGTGTCCATGTTTTGGACATGAATATGCGGTGATGGTAGGTAAGGTGAGTCACATGTGGGAGATCCTCATACTTACATAGTATAATTTATACCATTGGTTTTATAGGTGTCTCTTAGAGGGTGAGGTGATGGTTTCTAATCTACACTGATTAGGCATTTTGGTACCCCCATTATTAACTAAGAGTACATGAGGGATGTGCCAGTGGATTGGTCTGTTGATGGAGGCCAAGTAGTTATCAACTATGAAGCACCAATATTTGTGGATAGGTGGTTCCAAACCACGTATGTCTATGGATATATCTAGGTATATTTTAGAAATTCCAATTATTACTTTCTTTAATTCCCTTTTTTCACTTGGTTTTCTATTTATACTGCTAGTTTAATTTCAGCATGGCATGATATCCCTTTGATGGATTTTGGTTTTAAATTGGTCAAGTCTTCTTTTGAAAGTAAATATGGGGTTTGCGTTTTTTAAAATTAAGGGAAGTGTTTATGACTAAAATTAGAAAATTATTATTTCATAAATGTATTCTAAACAAGTGTTTATGGATTTTTTTTCTTATACAAAACGTCTGAAAACATTGGGTGTTGCCTGGTGAGTTGTTTAGATAACACCCTACTTGTACCACTCTATGTCGGTAGACCTAGGAATTTTTTGCAGGCCCCATTTCAAGATTCATGATGCCATTGTTGGAGATTCTTTTTTGGTTGATTATGGTGACATTGAGGTCACATAGGGATAACATTGGTAGTGGTTTATTTATTATTTTATTTTTCTTATTTTTTTTGATGTATTTTGTGAATTGTTCAATAGTGTACCCTGGATGTTGTTATCAGACCCACCACTATGATTATAACATAGCATAGTGTGATAATTACATTATATCTGGTTAAAAAAGAAATAACTTATTCAATGATTTATATCTTTATAGCTTCTTTTGTTGTTTTATAAGATTTAATATACTCAGACTCAACTGTGGAAACAATGATTACTAGATTATTTGAACTATTCCATCTAATAGCTCCCATATTGATGCTGAAGTAAAATGATGACTATGAATTCTTATTATTCTATTTAATATTAATACTACCATCATTATAACACTTATCACCAGCTCTCTGTATCCTCATTACACAAGGACTATATTCTTAGTTCTACATTAATACTTTTTTATATCATTAACTATATAAAAATTTGTTCACCATGATTTAACATATCCCATAATCACATGTGATTATAAACATGTTTTTTACTAATATTAGTTCCATGAAACCATTTTCCTTTGATGGTGTATACCATATTACACTAGTACATATCCTATATTGGATTATTGGACATTAGATAAAATTTATATTCAATCAATATATATACATTCACATAGTCTATGATTCGACATGGATCAATCAAGAATATTTATGATCAATAGAATACTGGTATCTTTACTTATTTCCATTATAGAGAAACACCTATATAATGATCAAATAAAAATCTATATTAATTTTATATTATTTCAAATATGTAATATTTTATTTGAATATACTACCGGGATAAGAAATTTATTATCTCTAAACCAAAGGTAAATAAATTTATATCATTCATTTTTTATGAAAATATATTAATTAACTGATTCATAGAACTCCATTTTCCCTTACCATGATACATGATGTAATGGAATAATGGTTATTCTTTATATGAAAATATTATTGGAAATACATGTAGTCTAAAAAAGTTATAGTTGTCTCATATAAAAATCATTATGAAGGATAGAATGATGTGAAAGTTGTTATAATATATAATTATAATAAATCATAGACATGGAATGATTCTATAGATAGTATAAATTTGATAGATTTAAAAATTAAATCATTATATATGGTTTCGTCATAGTCAATTAAATGAACCTATTTAATCCCTGTTGCAACTAGATGTGGTTTGTAATTTTTTATATTAAATTTCTTGTCAATTTTTATTATAAATTACAAACTAACACCCTATATGCTTTAAATAAAATGGACTATCAAACTATACCCAAACATAGTTAAAATACATGTAATCAATCAAATAATTCATGACTGGATTCTGTATTTCTACTTGTAATCTCTCTACATACTTTATATAGGATAGTGGTTCATTATTTTCAACCAATATTGAGTCACCATATTTGGTGTATATAAATATATTTTTTATTATATCTATATCTTCTTAGGTACTCATACCCAGTACATGTATTTAATTACAATATGAATCCACAGGGACTTATGAAATTTTTTCCTTTACCAACTCTTGTGTATCTTGTGCATCGGCTTCATGGAATTCAATATTACTCCTACTATTTGTATTACATATATTCTTCATCTATTGAATGATGTCTTATCTTGAAATTTTCTTTTCTCTATCCATGGGGTTATATAGACAATATCCCAAGGATTCCCCAAGACACCATATAAATATACTCTTTTCCCCATGGTGTGCTGGTTTTTTTGAATGGATTCCTTACCAAACACATCACATCCCCATATAATTGTCTAATGCAAAAAAGTTTTTTTAGAATAAATAACTCAAAAGGAATTTGGTTTTCAACATTATATGGTTCTCTATTATATGTTATGTAGTATTTTTTAATATATATCTTCTAACGATATTGGATGTTATGCATGGCTCATCGTTGGCCATTCCATTTCTTTTAAGTAGTAGTTTATCCTTTCACTACTACCATTACATTATTGTGTATGAATTGGAGTGAGGTGATTTATAATACCAAAATACTGTATAATTATGATATACAGTTGGTGAAGATAATAAATACATCCATGAAATCAATGCATATTTATTTAGATTTTAATTTGATTCTGTATAACATGCTTTAACTCGTTGAATTTATTAATATTTAACAAACTATACTATATTATGTATACAAAACCATATCTAATCATGTAATTAGTAAATTTTTATGAATTAATAATATCATCCTATAGACTCAAATAGATAATGTCTACCCACATTTCAGTGTACAGATCATTGAAGATCAGTTTCCCTTCCACCATGTCTACTGAATGGTGGTTTGACCATTTTATATTAAAATCATGCATAACATCATTGAAGTGTTCATTTCTAACAATATTATAATAATCCATCTTGTGATATCATTGTCATATGCTTTTGATATCGATGAAAAAGATGGGTATTCTACATCACGGAGTAATATAAGTCCCCTAAACCTGATTTCTAATTTATTATTTCATTTTTTTGAAATTCAATACCCAGGTATAATTATTTAGTTGTAGTATATTATAAAAATGTTTTCATTATCTCCATTAATGAATTATTTCTGATTTTTAGTGTAAATACAGCCAAATCATGGATATAAATAGATATGTTCTTCTTGGAAATAAATGGAAGAGAAAATATATATTTGAAACCCATACCATTCCCATTGGAAATAGAAAGGGGATTAAACTATTTATAATGTATAAAGTTATGTTATATTAGTCGGAGGAAGATCAACCTCCACTATGAAAATATAATGAAATATAATTGTATCCTATATATTTATATAGACGTGAGCACCACATTTTTATATAATGCTCTATATATATATATACTATACTCATGAAAGAATGGATTTGAGATATAATATATCTCTTGTCTCATATGCTCTTAATATTGATCACAATGGTGAGAAATTATTAAACACTCATCCATATACTCATGTTTATTTACTAGATAATTTGACATGGATCATGGAATGATGCAAATACATTTTTGGAGATATAATATCTCAATTGTATCATATGCTCTTAATATTGATCACAATGGTGAGAAATTATTAAACACTCATCCATATAGTCATGTTTATTTACATGATAATTTGACATGGATCATGGAATGATTCAAATACATTTTTGGCAGTATCCTAATATTTCTCTTATAGATTTAATTCTTCCCTACTAGCCTCTGGTCTATGTTCTTCTAAAATTGGTTTTCCATGAAAATGTAATTTATTTTAATGGTATATAATAATTTTCTAGAAACTTTTAAATTATTTAAATTTATTTCTAGTGATAACCTATACTTATCATGCATATATTATTATCATATCGTTTAAGACATTTTTATTTTCATTTCTAAAATTTAAAAGAAATTTTTTTTTGTACATTATCTAATATATAAAATTATATATTAAATAATAATTTTATTCATATACCTCAAATTTATAAAACTCGAAATATCCTTCTTTATTATTACCAAAATATCCCATTTAATGGAAATTTTGATTAATGGACGATTATTCCCCTTACCATAACCCATAAAGTTATTTGAATGTTATTTGCAAGTGTTTAGATAGGAACAATTTATCCAACAACATTAAATCATAGTTTATTTATCTATTTTGTGGAATCACCTTTTCTATAATCCATGATTTTTATTTATCAATTTCTTTCCATGTAGTTACATCATGATCAACGTTGACAGTCATCCCTTGAAATGAACGGTGTTATCTTTACCAAAACACATGACGGAATACCTGGATAATTGAGTACATCTAGTAAATAGCCAAAGAGAAACATTAAATAAATTCCAACCATAAAATAATTACTTTAATATATATTTATCTAATTTATAAAATTTATGTATATTTATATTTCATATTTATTTTCCCATTTTATCTTTATTACATGTTTGTTAAAATTAACTGAATTTATTTATGTGATTTAAACTTTATTATATAAAGTTATTGTGTAATAAAATATTATTTTATATCTATTTTTCTAATATTTTAACTAATTAATTCCCATAATAATAAATAAATATCTGTAATGAAATTAACCATTCAACTAGGGTGAAATAAAATAATAATAGAGGGATGATCATGATTTTTTTCAGTAATGGTTAGTTTACCTAGATGATGATGAACATGACATCATCTTATGCAGGAAACACCATGAACCATGATTTTTTGGGATGCAACATACTTATAATTCTCTTATGGATCTCGTTGATTGGCTTTTCCTCAAATTAAAATCAGAACCTCCTTCACTCACCATGAATCTCAAACCATTATAGAAGATGTTACTCACACGAGTGTGAAGAGTATCAAATGATTGGTTTAGGGGTTTTAGAAAAAAGAAAATTGTGTGAAACAATTACCATATATTATGATAATATGGATGAAAGGAATAACATAAATATATTTTATTAATAAATAAAATGAATCCAACCTATTACAATTGCATATTTTTTTCCCATTATCATCCACATACATGAAATTAATTATGCATTATTTATATTATCTTTTGTTTATAGTTTTTCTTATTTAACAATAATTATTTTAAATGCCAATTTTCATATTATATATTAAATTAAATATTTATATTTATTACAATAAATATTTTCTAGATATTATTATCAAAAAAATATTATATATAAATTAAATAATTTCTATAAAACCCATTAAGTACAAAACATGTAAAGTAAAGGAAATGTGGAGAGTACCCCTCCTAACTACCTACTATTTATTATACATTAATTATATTTACGCATGTGGTATAGAATATATTTATTATCACTCAATTTGATGGGATTTACTACCAAATCAAATACACAATGAAAATTGTCATTTACATAGCATTTTATGTCTTGATTCATGTAGAGTAACAAATGTATTTCGACATATAGAAAAATTTATCTCCTAAATATGATGAATAATTTATGAAGATATTTAGTATCTCTAAAATAGTTATATGTAATATTAAATTCAATTTTATAACACATTTGACACATGTTAACAAGTTATAACAATAGTAATAAATTAATTTTAAAATAAGATTACTTATGTTATATACATTGAATATAATAATTAGTAACAAGTAGGGTATAGCTAATCACTATATATTTATTTCATAGGCCTTAGGATTAGTTGTGTTGTCAATAGATATTTTTAAAGTACAAGGCATGTATAAATGTAACATGTTATGTGTTATATGAGCGATAAGATTTCTACCCACACGTGCCTTAATATAAACATAAAAATTATCCATTACTAACAGAGGACAAGTCTTGTACACTTGTTACAAGATATGTAGAATAGATAACCATCGATGGGATATAATAGAAAATATGTATTGTTTTTAATTACATATCTCTTAAAATAAATGTATGAAATATTTAATTACTTTATATTGAATCTTTGTGAATTAAATAAATTTAGGTAGCATGTTATTATGGGATACCCGTAGTGTATTCTTATGTTATCAAGATAGAGTCCTTTTTAGTAATGTATGAGTTCATAAAAAAATTTCATTCATAATTTATCAATTATGGATTATTTTAATTCGAATAAAGGAGATGAAGAGGAAATATATGGGTATATATTTAATGGATTCTTAAATTGAAAATTAAAATTGACATTTTATGCATAAATAAATCAATAATGTTTAAATATTTTAAATTATTTTGAAACCAAATTTGAACCACTCGATGGATTCACGAGTTGTAGAAAAATGGTATTATAATTCCCAAATATACATATTTTTCATTATCTATGATTAATTTAAGATATATATGATGAATACCTATATAAGAAACATAATTTGATAGATGATTAATTAAAATTTGAATATCAGGAAAAATCATAGGATTATGATTTAATGGTTTATTAAAGATTTATGTAGTCAATTATTTACCTCACATTGAATTATTTATTCGTGGATGATTCTTAAAATGTCATTATGTCATACCATTGTCACATAATAGGAATAACGTGTCTATTTCATTCAATATTGATAAAATAATTCATCACAAACCTATGAGAAATATCATTGGAATCTATGAGATCATAAATGAATAATCACAATAGTTAAACTATTTATCTATTATAACCATATGAATCACATTAAAGAAGGACTATCATTGATCTATCTACAATGAATAGGGTTTGTGTTGGATGAGTGCCCTTAATTAATGATATCATTAGTATAAGGGATCAATCATGGTCTTGATAGTGTTCTTCAATGTCATCATTGACAACCAAGATAAATAGGTAGTGTAGGGGTAAGAAATAATATAATTTAGATTAATTAGTCATTTTTTAGAAAACGTTAATTTCACACATCCCATTAATATTATCATAATCCCCCTATGACCCCTTTTATATATAAATTTTATTAATATTTATTGACATCTCCAAAAAAATCATATTAAATATTTTTTATTTTGTGAATAAATATTTTGTCATTTATTGAAATTATAAGTAATATATTTTATTTTTCCTCATAATATTATACAATGTCTAGATATACTCTACAATATTACTGGGACTTGTATAATGAATATTAATTAAATAAAAAAATACCTATAAATTAATCTATACTAAATAATTATAATAATATTAAATTCATAAAATATAATAATATGGTTTATAAAATATTATAATAAAAAATATTATCTAAAATAACTAGTGACTAAATATATGAAATTTAACAGATAAACATAATTATTAGATTACATACGATAAATATATTTATTTAACATGTTAAATACAAATAAAATTAAATATTTACTTAAAATTATGGATACACTTAGTGTGTGTCCCGTTAGGACTTGTTTTCTATGGAAATAGGTAGACAATCCCAAACAACATGGTTACAATATTGGAGTATGCCATGGAACTCATACTAAAACTATTTCTAATGTAACAATGGAAGAAAACATTATAGAAAAACATATCGTGTAATATAATCCCGTAATACTGATATTTTAAATTGATAGTTTTGTATTGTGGTGTCATCATCCCATTTTCATAGTGTGTAATTCATTTTAATTCTATAAATGAACCTTACTAGACAAGAGCATCGACTTAGATTTATTTATATTATTTAATTATAGTAAATATAAATGAGATATCATCATCTATTGAAGAATAGGATGGAAAAATAATTTCTCTTATTATTCAACAATGAAATATTACTCATGACACCCTCAACATATTTAAAATCTCCTTGAACATATTTCATCATTGTTTTCATAAACATATCATCATATTAGATAAATAATGTTCTTTTATAAGAATCATAAACTATATTGATCAATACCAACTTCCCAAAAAATTAAATTATATATAAAAAAATTTATTTTCTAATAGTGGGATGTGTTCTCATAATCTCGATCATTTGAAACTACCAATGGAATAAAACTTAAAAAGACCATAAATTCCATATGAGTCTCCAACCGTGATATCATGTATCATATTTTTCCAGAAAAATAATATAATTTTTATATAGAACATATATTTCTAAATATTATCATCGTACTTCGTTCCTATCATAATTGTGGGGAACTAGTTTGATCTTTTTCTTAAAATGTTACACAATGAAAATTATATCATACTATAATATATGAATATGAATAATGATGTGAGGTTTTATTAATATTCAGAATAATGAATACATGTAATCATAATATACAATGATGTCTTTTATGATAAAAACAATAATATTGTTTTATGTTTTTCAGCATTATATTTAAATTGAGTTTTATTTCGATGTATATGTCTAATTTCAGAATTGAAATATTTTTTTATAGAAATGTAATAGATTGGACATTATGATATGGTTATATGTTTGTATATTGTTTCAAGTGATATTAAAAAAAATTTAATAAAGAGACGTGTTGTTAGAGACTAGATTTTGTATGGGAGAATAAGGTTAGGATGTGTTCATTCAGGTTGCAATGTGAGGTTTTTCTATAGTTGTTCACCTAGACATATACTATAGTGTTTTAGAATAGTTGTGATGTGATGTCCCTTCTATGTAGATCTAAGGAGTTGGTGTCAGTAAATATTTATTTGTCATAAAGTTACAAGTTATGAAATTTTTCCTCTGAAAAAATTATGATCCTGAATAATATTATGTAGTGTCCCATTGATTATTCTTTTATTATTATGTTTTTGGTATCTTTACAACATATAAATTCTTTGGGTGCATATTAGTTACCCATAGCTGAGTTTTATGGATATTCTACATGTAAAACTTCCTAAAGTGTACATGACAATATTAGATTATTCTCTTGGCACTAATGTTATGGAATCATTGTTAGGGTCATTATATGGAGTTGTCTAGATTGTTTCATATTTTAGTGTTATAATGAGAATAGTAAGTAGATAAATATAATATATCCCTAAATTATTTTTCCTAGGGTCTTTAGATGTAAATACTTTATAGATTGAAGATAGTCCATCATTCTATGACAATGTATTTTCCCACCATGATATAAACTGTAATCCCATTTTTCGATTATTTATTTTTTTAACATAGACCAATATAATTTAGAAGAGCTTCATTATAGGAATTTAAAGTTCCTTATATATTTTATCACACTTCATTGAGAGATAATCTATATTATATTAAAATGATTTTTAATATCTTTCTCTTATGCTTTCTATGTTTTCTTCATTATTGGAGGGGTATTGAAGATGGATTGGCGGTTCATTTTTAGGGTGTGTGGAAGTGGACATTTTAGAGACTAATATAGTCTAATATGATTTAGGATTTCCCTAATGTGATTTAATATTGCATCCATCTCTTCCCATGATATTTACTCAACATTTATTGATGTCATGATTATGGTTGGGTATTCAATAACTCTATTCATTTCTATGAATTTTTGAGTTTAATGATGATATATTCAGTGGGTAGATAATATAGATTTTGATAATATATTATAACAAATTTTACATAATTTAATATGGTGGAATGTGGTAAATCATATGTGGATACAAGTTTTATATAATATTTCGTTGATATTGGTGGTTATATGGAATTAAAAATATTTTATCATTATTTTTGTAATATTTCATTGATTTAAATCATATATATACCATTTATAAAAAAAATTATAATAGAAACAAACTTGTTGTATGGAAAGAATAAATGGACATGAATCAATATTTCTAATAAATAAATTGGGAATATTCTTGATGTATGACTCCATCGTTATGATATAATAAAATTAATTTTATTATTATTATATTTTTTATATTTTTATTGGGGGTGTTGTTTGGTATTTTTTATAATATACCTCATATATAAATTTACCATAATTACGTGATTTAATGTTAATATTTCATTACATACATTCTTAAGGACTTGTAGTAAAAATGAATTAGTGTTTTAGAACAATTTATTAACTGATATAACTCATGATATTATAATATAATAAAAATATTTTGAAAATCTAATCTGAGATGAAAAATATTTTGTTTTCTGTTTAAATACTAACAAATTATCTACAGAAGATACACTCTAGAAATTATCATTGATTATAAAATATAATACCACCTCAATACATAAGATTTTAGGGTGATATTTTCTTAATAGAATTGGTTAGAAAAATGCTCTATATTGGATGGAAATTTAAATTGAATGATAAGTGAACAACATATGTACAAAATTAGTTATAAAAACATACCTTGAATAATTTAAAATGTATCACAATTAGAACATAAGTACATGAGATATTATATGAATTTAAAAATATTGCATAAACATGATACATTTATAATAATATCCAAATTACTTATAAATATAATACCATAATATAAATATTATCTAGGATATTAACTAATGTATCACAATATATTACTAGTGCATTCTGTTATGGTCTCATAAAAATTTATTTATTCCAAGGTATCGAAAATATGACATATATAGATATTAGTTCATCATATAGAACATGTGATAAATTTAAAGATGAAAACTTCGTATTATCATGGTTATTCACCTATAAAGTATCACATGGATGTCAATGTATTGATTATTTACACATTTGAATATAACAAAATTAAAATAATGATCTCAATAACAAAGAGAGTTCATTAAATGAAATGTGGAAATAGAGAACCCCATAACATTATTGGTATCTTTTTATGGCATGATAAGGTTACATTGGTTCATTAAAAACAACATGATATGGATTTAGTGATGGATAGTGAGTTTAAAATAAATCATAATTGTCTTATAATTATACTTATTTAGAGAATGTGTGGATTTGAGCTCCATTTAGCAGTGAAAAGGTAATATTATTTTGAATCTAATGTTATGTAAGGGGGAAATGGAATTAGATGGGTGATAGTTGGGTTAGATGAGATAGTTTTTTTGGGTGATTAAATATTATTTTGAAAAGTGGTATTGAATATATATCAAAAAAATATCTTCTAGAATGGATATGTGTCCTGATGATTTAGAAACATTCATGATATATTATATTATACCATTACATTTTCTTAGGTTCGATTATATACTATTCATGGTAAATATATTTTCACTAAAAATATTATATTACCCTCAAAAAAACATTCAAATTAATAAATCCAAATTTGTTATTATTTAGACCTAATGCAATTTTAGAGAATGATAAAATCGGTATTAAAATTAAAACATATAATGTGTGAAGATATGTTTTTGGTCGAAATTTGATGTTTCAATCATTAAGTGTTATTATTTTTATTATAAATTACTTATTAATTAAATTAGTGTTAATTATTTATATTTATGTCTATATATATATATATTTCATTCATAGTTTAAAATAGATCATTTTACTACCAAAACAATCTATATTTTAAAAATTATCATTCTTTGAAATATAATATTTTCTTTCTCAGATACTGATACATACCATGGAATAATTAAAACTTTTTCATAATATTGTAACATTAATTAATATCTAAATAAAATATTCATATTAGAAATATTCAAATTTTATGGTTTGAATTAATTTATATTAGTTCAAAAGATTGATTCAAATATTTTTCCACATAAAATTTGAAAATATTATTAGATAAAGTGAATATTAAAGGCTTTTATATATATATATATATATATATTTATTTTTCTAATTTCCTATAAATTATTAACATTATAATTTAAAAAATAATTATTACATGACTTTTAATTCATCTGAAATGTAAATTATGTACAATGATATCGTAGTATTATAAAAATAATAATACATGTTTTTATAGCAAAATAAATAAATACATATGTTTCAAAATGTGAAACATAGTTCCTCTAAAATAATCTTAAATTTTTAATGAGCCATTTTATTCCATCAAAAAATTATTGGTTTTGAAAAATGTTTTAAAAAACATTCATGTCATGCATAGATTCTGATAAATACAAAAAACATCGTAGTATTATAAAAAATATTTTTATTTCTATTAAAATGAAATTTAAATTATTCAAAAAATCCCAAAAAAATATTCCTACGAAAATCTTGACTTTATTAATACAATTAATACGTTTAATTTTTTCACATTCAAATTATAATATTTTGGAATTTTTCTATTAATAAAAACATAAAATTTTATCTATAATTTTTCCTCAACAAATTAATCATTAAAATATTTTCAATTTTTATTAATATATTATATTATTAATATCAATAAAAAATTAATATATATATTTTATTAAAATAAATAAAATAAAACAAAAACTTAAATTAACAAAATATTTAAAAAAAATATCATATTAGTCATATATATATTTGAATTGAGATATACAAATGCGTCAGTATAAAAATTGAACATTAATTTTCTTAAATAAATGAAATTAAGATGTTAAAAAATTAAATAACATATTTGACATAATATATCATATTAATTTATACTTACAAAATGACTCAATAAATTCATATAATATCAAATCCTAAAATAACTACAGATGGAATTCTTGGGATGTGCTTCTACATGAATAGATCGTATGGAAATATCCATTAGCATGAACTTATATTGAATATGGACTTTCTAAAACCATATTATTGTTGTTTAGTTATCCATGGTATAGGGAAAACCATTGCGAAACTAAATCAATTGGATATATGGAAATACGAATTTCGTAATGGATTCTTCCACCGGATGATACCAAACCTTTCATTCTCATTCATATATTCAATAATATGGTTAAATATTTTTTATATAATTTATAAAAAACATTATAACTATCAAATATAATAATATTTAACTAAATTATCATGATTTAGTTTCGGTGGGTTTTTTAATCAATGAATTCAAAAAATTAGGATATAATGTGAAGATATATATTAAAATTTTGAGTATTTACTGGTTATATATGTGCTTTATGTAGGGATTTTTCCATAGGGATGTTGATACATACCCACAATTGGAATGGGATGATTTATTTTTTTTAATCTATTAATTTAGTGATTATTAAATTAATTGGTTTAAATTAATTGTTAACAATGAATTTACTAATGGGTTGGTATTTATTGGTTAGTAATGGATGTGGGATTTGGATTAATCTAATTATGGAAAATATATCAAAGTATAATAAATGAATTGGAAGTATAATAAATATTATGAAATTATATTCTAGGTTTAAATTCATTTTTAATGAATATGTAATTGAATAGAAATATAATTTTAATGCATTTGGAATTAATATATCAATAAATGGTAAAATTTTATGATAAAATGAGTAATTTTCGATTTATTGGGTGGATTATATCAATCGTTGTTGGGTTGATATGGTTGTGATTAAACGAATTTAGTTGTTTTTTGTTGTATCAGTTACAAGGTGGATTATGGTGAATTGTGGAGATCTATTTGAACTATGATCATACAGATATTGGAAATGTTCAATTTTTTGAATTTTTGTTTCTTACCATTATTGTTTTTCTTATGTTTTAAATACACACAACAACCTAGTTAAAAAACCATACCAATAAAAAACCATTTGTTTTTGAGGATTTTTTCTAATGTACATATGATTGTGGGGGAACAGATGGATAATTTATCCCCCTTCCTAATCTTATAGGTGTGGAAATGGGTGTAATGGACTCAGGTATATAAAATCATATTGAAATAGTACATGGTGTTATAAATACCCTACATGGAATTGGTTTTATGATATGAATTTTCTTGTGCATATATAATTTGTTGAATTAAAGGTCCCCATGAGGATTAGATACAAAAATATATGGTTGGGATCATTAATTATTAGAGGATCCAACAAGGTTGATGGAACTCATGACCAATATAATTTAATCTTGATTATAAATGTGATGTGTTTGTTATGTGTTGATGGTATTGGGTTTTTGATTATGCATAATTTATAATGGTGGATATGTGGCTATGATATGTATTAAATAGATATGGGATGATCTTGGTATTTTGTGTTGCGACATTTCTATATAAAGAATAGGGGGCCACAAAATTTCATTTTGGGACATGGGATACAATAAAAGGGGGAATGAAGTGGAGTTTTTATTTTTGAAATATTCAATAGATACTATATTACTATTCATTGATGTGATATTTATAGATAAAGGATATGTGTGGAATGAAGCTTTATTAAAATATTTAAGTGTATATCGATCCATTTATTTATTCATTGAAGGGCTGATATCACTGTTCCAAATAATAATACGAGGTTGTGAGTATAATAAGACTAAGTATACATGTTTTTGGCCCATAGATGCTTTTGGACACTCTCATTAATTTTAACGGTTTAAATTATCACAAATAATTTCATATATTAACATATATCTTAACTCATGTAAGGCCCTATATTAAGAAAAATATTCATCATAAATATCATATTATTTAAACACTTATCTATTTATGCATTTGCAGGTCTAAAGAATATTATAACTGAATATCCATGTGTTTATGAGTTTCATAACTCTATGACATTGATGAAATGAGTGAAAGATAAAACAAGCATATGTTCTATGTATGTGAATCTGGCACCTTTGAAATGAGTCACAATTGGACATTACATTGATAGACAAAAGGCTCAAAATTGTACATGATACTGACACACTAGAGACTCACCATTGGGCATGACACTAACATACACAAGCTGACTGATTATTTTATATGACTCACCAACATAGAAGACCTACCATTAAGAAATTTGAAATACCGTTGCATGGGGATACCAATTCAAGGACTCATCGTCAGTTTAAATGAGTCACTGTTGGTTCAACTGTCACACCGGATAAAGGAAGGGATCACCATTGATATGAGTCACCAATAGTTCATCTGTCTCACCAATAGAAGGAGGAATTTCCACACAGAGTCATTGATACCAATAGAAAGTACTCACAAAAATATAGATTAACAGATGCTGACAGACATATACTTATGACTCACCAATAGTCGTAAAAACTGTTTTTAATATTTTAATTCAAATTTATTTCAATTGGTCATATTTTTTTTATTTAAGAAATATAATTTAATTAGGCCTATTTGTAGAATTGAGATCAATCTGTGTGATATATAAGGTATCTCCACCTGCACATTTCTAGGATAAAAATTTTAAAACAATCAGAAGCATGTGAAAAAGCTATTAGACAAAAAGTAGTTAATGTTGTGTAGCAGCGATAGATACTGAAGAACATCAACACTCATGAAACTATGTTGACCTCAATAATAGAATAACAGAAAATGAAATCTCAATCAATGTGACCACCAAATAAAAAACACACTTCAAAACCTAATGAAGGAGAAGATAAAACCTACACACCCATACCCTTAACTCGAATTCGGACTACAATACTCTTTTTAGGAGCCATCTTATAGGAGAGGACTCAAAATTCATTTCCATAATTTAAAAGAGTGAAGAGTGGAACTTCATATCACCCGGAGCATTAAAAACCTAACTCTACATCATTAGCTCAGTTTTTTTTCACTTATTTTCATTTTTGAGAAGTGTGTGTATCAGTGTATTATACACACATAGTCTCATGTGCATAACTAGAGGATACCTTATATAATCAAACTCACATTCTTTTCATATATTTTTAACCCACATAGAACTATGTAAGATGTCATTAGTGACCTGGTTGTTGTTTTTCCAATGATGAAATATGGTAGAGATCAAGTGTGGCTTATACAACAACGTGTGCTATTATGAACCATGATCCATGTTGGGGATCAAACTTTTTATTAATTTATACTTTATGGAGGCAGGTGATCACCAAGTGGATAGTACTGTGTATCATCCTGAGGCAGATTCCCTTATTTATTTTGGTTGAGTTATTACTATTTATTTTTACTCTATTTTATCACATATATCAGGACACTAAATTTAACTTCGATATTTTTTTATCATGTGCTTAAATTTTTTTTTGAACTAGTATGTTAGTTTCAAAAGTTGTATTAATATTTTGATTAATATAGAATAGAACTAAATAGTATTTTGAGAAAATAAATGAACATTCATGAATCTTATAAAATTCTCTACAAACAAATGTAGACTTATTTTTAATTGGGGGAATTTTGACAGAACCAAATTTTAACAGAAATTTTTATAGATACTCAATTATCCCCTTCTTGATTACTCTACTCTGACCAAAATTTTGTATTGTCTTGTTTTTGATGTTTCAGTTTACAATGATTTTTTGAATCTTTTCAAATGTGATTTTAGTTAGCATTCAATGATCTTAAAATTTCTATTATTTATAATTTTTTATCTATTTAAAATATTTTCCAAATTTTATTATGGATAATATATTGGAAGGTGCACTACTAATAAACATCCATTCATTAATGGAAAAAATCATGGACAATGGAAAATTTAGATGAAAAGTATTTAGAATGTATGGTTTTTGAAATTTGGTATTTTGTTGTAGTTGATTATAAGGTTCATTATACTACTAGAACTACTTCGGATGACCCAACTATGTCTACTTATAACAATACCTATAAATCAATTAATTTTTTTATGTAACGCCCTGACCCTAGTTACCCAGATTTGGTGCATTATTACATAACATTTTCATGATTACATGGAAACAATTCCCGGAAGACCGATCAGTTTAATAATCTTGGAAAATATATTACATACATTAACGTTAAAATACACTTTAAAAAAAATACATTGAGAATTTCATTGTTCCCTTAGATTAACAATGATCTCAAACATAATACACATATTGGAATCCTTGGAAAATAAATCATTAGATAGGGGTGAGCTCAGATGCTCAGTAAGAGTAAATAATTTAGAGGAATCTATAAACTTTTAAGGAAAGACGTGTAATAAAACAAAAACATTTTAAACATAAACTTGAACATAATATGGAAACATAAATCAAACCTTACCATATAAACGTGCACATAGATATTATACTACTAAAATAATAACATGTAATAAATAATTTCATAATGAGGGAACGTATCGCACCGTACATTAATTTCTTTGTCAAGGCATTGTGCCAGGACCTATGGTATAACAGTAACCAGACCCAAACCCAGAGAACCTCTATAATAGGACTCCATCCTGAAGAGCCTCTATAATCGAACTCCAAATAGAAGAGCCTCTCTAACCGGACTCCAACCTGGAGGGTCTACTGTAACCATACCCCAACCAAGAGGTCTTAAATTTACTGGTCCCCAACTCGGAACAAACTATTCCAATACATTCAACATTAAGAAAGGTTGAGATAAAACATAAACATTCTTATTAAAACTAGCATATGAAATTCCAATACATTATCGATAAACCATGAATGGTATAAGAATTACACATCTATAGTCAAACATATCACAAAACATTCAATAAAATATGGATGATTTGTATCATAATAAATCAACTTCAAACATGTTTAAAATCCATTAAAGGAATTTTACATAGATGAAAATGATAAGTAAAATGCTTCGAGAGAAATACCGCTTTTTTCATGAGATCATTTAAAATTATCACAATTTATAGAGGTAGTCATTTAAAATGGATTTTTGAATCAATGTTTCCCATAACACATTGAAACATTTTAAAATAATTAACATTTCAAACCATTCATGTTCATATAATTAAATCCTTAAAATCAATTTGAAAACATGAACACTAATTAAAAGGGTTTAGAAAGATAAATCGCTAAAAAATTTAAAATGATGATCTGGTTAAATAGACCCTCCCATAAAACCGTAAAATATTCATTTATAATTAAATTTTATAAATTATGGTTATCTATGATATGTATTTCCCAGAAAATAATTACGTAGGAAAAATCTCGGATAATAATGAGATTGAGGAAAGAACCCTTACATCATTTCAATCAACCGAGTAATATGAACAATAGTTAAAAACCAGAAAATGAATCACAGAATATCATGAATATAAATAGAATCATGATAATATATATCAAATTACAGAGCATAGTACATGACATTCAATAAATAAGTTGTGAACAGCGGAAATCGCATGGAATTAAAAGTGAGAACAGAAACCCCTTACCACGTGTCTGACTTGACTTGCTTGTCTGTTCCATGGTATTCCTGAATAATAAAAATAAGTTAATTTCTACATGAATAAGTTTTTTTTCAATTTTATTATTCATTTTATATCACTTAATACCTTTCTATAGAAATTAGTCAATTATTTGAGTTCATATCATTCATTTTGTCGATGTTCAAAACTTGAGTAAAAAATGAACTTGTTATACATATAAATTGTCCATGTGGTCAAAAGTTCATTATCTATAGAATGGTATAAATCATATAGATATCATATATATATATATATATATTATATAATTCTAGTATATATATATGTATTTATAATAGTACATAACATTTGGAGATAGGAAATGAAATGCGCCGTTCATGGAGACGGTAAGCCATATGTACGCATGAACACTACTTTAATTTCTATTTTGTATATTAATGGAATTAAAAAAATGATACATAGGTATATTATAATTCCAGTAGAATATAATATATAATATTATTTTCTACATAATTTATGTATCCCCAATAAGTCATTAACGAGTCATATCACTTTGAGGGGGTGGTAGTCCACACTTCCTCAAATGAAATTATCATGTTTTACCCATAATGGAAATCATAAAGGAATGATATAAATTGAAAATACAGAAGAATAAAAGAAAAAATGAACATATTATATATATCATATACAAATATTGTGACATCTTAATGGCCACCATGAGTAGTGGTCAGATATTATCGAACAATCACCATTTAATGAGGCGTTGGTTTTCCAACCACAGAAACAGTATGTTCTTCACCCATTAGATAAATTTGTGTGTAAGTGTAGTTAGAATACATCAAATAAAAACATACAGTTATATTTAGGATACTGGTGTTGTCATAAAATATTGTAATAAAAAGAGTTTAGTGGTGTTGGAGAAGTAAAATAATACAAAATAAATGAATTGAATTTAAGGAAAATTGTTACCTTAAATTTGGTAAATTCCATTGGTTTGAACCAAAAGGAAAATTTGATGTGAATTATTCCTATAGTAAGGAATCTAGGTGTAATATAGGTATCTCGAAAGATTATTTGGGTAGGGGTTGAACGAGCCAAGGGTCTTGAGAGGTGTGTGGAATGGGTTAGAAGTGGTGTCTTTTTTTAAGGGTGAGGAGGGTCTCTTTAGGAAAGTATAAAAATATTATTTATTATATAGTGATATTCGGTTTCTAAAGGTCCAAAACTAATTAAATTCAATGATATGATGATTCATGGTCTAAATAAAATCATCCAAAATGAATTGTATAGATTTTGGATATAGTTTTAATATTAATAATATTTTTTTTAAAACAATTTATTAATGAGGTAAATACTACATCATTATTGTTTCATAAATAATTTAATTTATTTGATGTCTAAAAATAATAAAATAAATACCTTATTGTAGGAAATTCTTTTTTCCTTATATTGAATATTTATTGTCTAAATTATAAATTATATTACCCCATGTTAATATTGATTTACTAAAAGATATTTGTTTTTGTCATTGTTTCATTTACATTAAGTTAATTAAAATAATGTGTCATTATCATTCATAAGTGGCTATATGGGGTCCGAAAATCGACCCAATAATGACAATGGTTGGCCTTGACTCATCCAATGATGATAGAAATAGTGTTAAGATAATTTTGATTTATTATAATATTCGTTTTACTTTGAATTACCATATTTACCTGTAATTGCGGTAAATAATTGTAAAAAGTGACTATTTACCAAAAATAATTTTCATCTTATTGAACCAAATTTTATTTACTGAGGTTAACCATGTCTCTCAAATTTTTGAAATTAAAATAATAGATGTGGTAAAATTATGTTTTATGCAAATTTACAAATGCTCCTAGGAGGTGGGTAAAAGACAGTAAAAAGTTCAATAATATTTTTATATATCTAAACTTATTATAAAATAACTCCACTAAATTATATTAAACATATGTAGGTATTATGTATTTATTTTGACCTAAAATTTATTTTAATAAAATAAATTATTATTTAAATTAAAATTCAGTTATAACCAATAACTTAGTGTTTTTCATTATTCATCCAAAATTGAAACCTTTCAGAAAAATATCATAATTTCACCGTAATCTAATTTTGATAATCTGAATTAAAAAATTAAGTATACTATAACAATTTAAAACATAGAAGTAGAATTTATTAATTTAAAATAAATTCCCATTTTCAAAACCAAAAAGCGTGTTTTTAGAAAATAAAAACTAACAAATGACTGATACTTGTTTATGTTTTATTTCAATATGAAATTATTTCCAATGAATAACATTGGATTAAATGGTAAAAATATAATCTATTTATAATTCTAAACAATTAAAATTTATAATTTAACACTGAAAATTAATTTTATTAAAAAATATGTTTTTCGTTAAAATATAGTATTTTTCACTATTCACCCAAATATGAATGTTATCAGAAAAACATCAAAAATTTATTGATAGTAATTTCTTATGTCCCGATTCTAAAGAAGAATTTTATTTTGTCAAATTGAATATATAAAAGATTCAAATATTTGATTAAAAAGTGGATCTCCATTAAAAAGCTGTAAGATTGCATTTTTTTAAAAAATACTACTTTTATCTAAAAAACGATTTTTTTTTTCATTATATATAATAAACTAATAATATGAATTTTAAAATTATATGTATTATATAAAGGTAAAAATTTAGTTAATATTATTCATATCCACTTTTAAATGTCTAGTTTGGTAAGTCTTGGTGCACTTGAACTCAGAGTGGTAGGTAGTGCAAGTTATTTATTTTTTTTAAGAAATAACGTACAATAAAATGATGGGGTGTAAAATTCTTCCCTACATCAATAAATTGCATCCTCAAAATTTTAAAATTTTCTTTAAAAATAAAAGGTTGAAAATAGAAAATACCTTTGTGGGAAAACTCAATCACATATTGGGTTAATAAAATTTTGTCTTAATTAGAAGAAGAGGGTAATATAAAGGGAACCACCTAATAATGATCTCGATTAGGATAGCATTGGTGGAAATTAAAGATACATAATTGGAGGAAAAATGTAAATATTTATATTGAGTGATTGAGGTCATCAGTCACAAAAAATTATATAATTGAGGGCCTCAAAGCCATCAATCTATGATGATTTAAAATATCATCAATTTTACAAAACATAAGGTATTATGATAAATCATTTTTACTTTTAAGATCCCTTACAAAATGTTTAAGAATTAATTTCCTCATATAATAAGAGAAGAAAGAAATATATAATTGACATGTAGAGTTCCAACCATTAATTAATTTCAACCACAAACACATCATTCACTCTAAAAGATAATATAACTTAAAAAATTATTTTATTTATCCTATTCATACAGGGTTCCAAAAAAATGAATTTATAAATCATCTACTAGTCCTTTAAGCAAACTACATTATTCAATCGAGGACATCATGTGGGCTAGTGGTAGGTGATACACCCTTGTCGCCCTTCGGTTGCGGTTTCAAGTCTCATGGTATTTCCGGACGCGACGGGTTGCCGCCCGACCTCTGGGTTGTACTTTTTATTGCAATACAAAAATAAAATCAAACTACACTATTACAAAATACTATTGTCCAAACTCATAGTCCAAAATTTATAAGGATGGTAAACACAATGATGATCCTTTTTTTCACGTAATAACAGTGGAACACATTCATCATGTATTCTTTTAAAACACTACAACATCCTGAATTACCATAAAACCTTATTGATTACATTCAAGGTCAATTATTTCTTATATAATACTGGATATACTCCTTCTATCCAAAACTGTTGTAAACTCTAATAATTATAGAATATACAAATCATTAATCAGTTTCAAGGTAGACATTAATATCCAATATCAGTTATCCAAATCAATCATGTATTATTCTAAAATCAATACCTTAGTATCAGAACCATATCATGGTTTATATTTCACTCTACCATATATTTTCAAAAAAATTAAACCTGCTATTGAGCCACTTTTCTTGGTTCCACACAATCTCAAGTCCTTAATGAAATAGTACTGTAGTGCAATCCTTATATACTCAATAATTATTATATCATGTAAATCATTAATACAATACTAAAATGACACAATACATTAATAACAACGTACTAAATCTAATCATTCATATTCATATTCAATAGTATCACAACATTATTATTATCCAAAAGCATCATTTGGGGTATAGTCCGATGATTTTGACATTGATTAACATAGTTTCCCAACTCCTTGTAGCTGAAGCATTATACATTTGAAACTTCTTTCTTACCCTTGAAATCGTATACATGGTGTCCTATTCTTCCAAAAGTATAACAAACTCTCATTACCTTCAAGAATTTACAAAGGTGATTCTTTCCACAGTTATCACATATGGGGAAATCATTCTTTTTTCACTTCCCTTTATCCATCTTTCCCTCTTACATCCTTCTCTTCTCTAGCTTCACTTCAAAGCCATAGGACTCAGAGAATTATTTACTTGTCTTATTAACACATGATATTATTTTTTCATATGTTGAAAATACATGGGAGACTATTTACCTTCTAAATGATGGATTAATAACGTGAATGATATGATAATCATTACTTTTTGGATTATACATATTGCTGGAGTTCACATTCCTTCTACAGTGTGCCATTTATATACAATGGCATACACTAGGCTAGTTTATGAATTAAAATGAATAATTATGAACATGTAAGATACCTAACCTAAATTGTACAATTTATGGATATAATACATAATCATATAAATATTTTCCTTGAAAATTATATACTTGTAAATCCTTCATAATGATTTGTAAAGAAAATTAGAATTATCCTAATCATATCCCATGGGAGTGTCATAGCCAAGAGTGCTGCAAGGCCTATTGTCGTGCACTAGTTCACGCTCGAGTCAAGCTCAAAGTTGTCTTTTTCGATTATACCCCTATGTACATCTGTTCCAGAGCCTCCTCTAGATACTTGTATCCAAAGATGGATGTATCTGCTTGGATAACTCAAAATATATATACATTAACAAAATTCTAGAATTTTATTCCATAATAATCTTCAAAGTCTATCTTAGTGTAATGTTCTCTAATCAGTGTTTATCAAAATCTAGTTTCCAAGGTTATTGATAAACTTACTTTGCTACCAACTATATAGACCTGAACCCATTTACCCAGATTCGATGCATTATTACAAAAAATTGGAATGATTACAAGGAATCAAGTCCCAAAATACAGATTAGTTTAGCAGTCTTGGAAAAATAGATTACATACATGAATGTTATATTCGACTTTCTAACATACAAAAATAATAATCCTTTGATAATTCTATTGTTACCTTAGCTTAACCCTATATCTCAAACCCAAAACACCTCTTGGGATGCTAGGAAAATAAAACATAAGATATGGGTGACCTTAGATGCTCATTATGAGTTAATAATTTAGTGGAAGCTATAAACATTTAAGGCAATATGTGTAATAAAACAACAGTCTTTTAATCATAATCTTGAATATAATATGGAAAAAATAAATCAAAAGTTACTATATAAACATGCACATGGATATTATACAAGTAGAATAATCACATGTAATAACTAATATCATAATTATGGAATGTATAGTACCAGAAAATAATTTTTGTGTCAAGGAATCATGTCAGGACCTATGGGATAACTACAACCAGACCCAAACCCGGAGAGCATCTGTAACCAGACTCCATCACGGATTGCCCCTGTAACCGGACTCCAACTCGGAGAGGCTATGTAACTAGACTTCTACCCATAGGGTCTGCTGTAACCAGACCCCAACATGTAGGGCTTAATTTTACCAGTCCCAAACCCGGAACATACTAGTCCAACACATTCATCATAAGAAAATGTTGTAATAATACATTAACATTTGTATTAAAAATAACATATGAAATGTCAATATATTACCTATAAACCATGAATGGTATAAAAATAACATATCCATAGTCAAAAAAATCACAAAAAATTCAATAAAATTAGATGACTTGTATCATAATAAATCAACTTCAAACAATTTTAAAATCCATTAAAGGATGTTGACATAGATGAAAATGATCAGTAAAATCCATTGAGAGAAATAACCATTTTTTCATGAAATATTTTTAACTTTTCACAATTTATAAAGGTATTCATTTCAAATGTATATTTGAATCAATGTGTCCCATAACACTTTGAAACGTTTTAAAAAAATAACCATTTCAAAACATTCACAACCATATAAATAAATCCTCAAAATCATTTTGAAAACATGGACATTAATTAAAAGGGTTTATAAAGATAAATATTTAAAATATTTAAAATTGATGATCTAGTTAAATAGAACCTCCCATAAAACCATTACAGATTCCTTCTAGAATAATTTTTATAATATATGGGTATCTATGATAAGTATGTCCCAGAAAATACTTACACATGAAAAATCTCGTATAATAATGATATATGGGAAATAACCATTACCTCGTTGTAATCAATCGAGTCGTATGGAAAATAGTCAATAACCATCAAATGACTCAAATTATATCATGAATATATTGATAATAATGGTAATATATATCAAATGGAAGTAAAAAATACACCACGTGCAATAAATAAGTGGTGAACAATGTAAATCTCACGGAATTAAATGTGAGATAAGAAGCCCCTTACAACATGTCAGACATGACTCGCTCATATGTTTCTTGTTCTTCCTGAATAATAATGTTAAGTAAATTTATACTTTATTAAGAATATTTTCATGTTTATTATTATTTTTATATCACTTAATACTTTTCTATTACAATTAGTTAATTATTTGAGTTCATATAAGACATTTTGTCGATGTTTGGAACATGATTTAAAAATGAACTTCTTATAATTATAAATTGTCCATGTGGTAAAAAATTTATTATCTAAAGAATGATATTTCACATTTATATTTCATATATATCATATATTTCCAGTATATATACGTATTTATAATAGTACATAACATTTGGAGATAAGAAATGAAATGCATTGTTCATGGAGACGGTAAGTCGTGCGTACGCAAGAAAGCTACTTTCATTTCTATTTTGTATTTTAATAGAATTAAAAAATAATGATACATAGGTATATTATAATTCCAATATAATATAATATATAATATCATTAACTATATACTTTTTACATCCCACATAAGTCATTAACGGGTCATATCTGTTTGATTCAGTGGTAGTCTGCACTTCCTCAAATGAAATAACGTGTTTTACAAAAAATGGAAACCATAAAAGTATTATATATATAAAAAATACAGAAGAAAAAAAACATAAAAATAATATGTATAACATATATAAATACAGTTCCATCTTAATGGCCATCATGAGAGGCGGAAGGAGATAATCAAACAATCATTGTTTCGTGAGGCGTTAGTTTTCCAACCACAGAAACAATATGTTCTTCACCAATTAGATGGAGGTCTGGGTATGTGTAGTTTGAATAATTCTCATAAAAAATTCCTTGTATATTGAGGATACTGTTTTTTTCATAAAATTGAGTAATGAAAATAGTTTAGTGGGGATGGATAAGTAAAACAAAACAATATAAAAGAAAAGAAATTAGGACAAATCATTACCTTTATTTTGGGTAACTTCTTTTGGTTTGAACCCAATAGAATATATGAAGTGACTTATGTCTATTGAAATTCTTCTAGGTGTAATATAGGGATCTCGATAGCTTATTTATTCATGGGTTGGATGATCCAAGGGGCTTGAGATGTGTGTGGAATGGGTTAGAAGTGGTTTCCATTTATAATGGGGAGGAGGGGCTCTTTAGGAAATTGTGAAAATATATTTTTATTATATTGTGATATTAAGTTTCTAAAAGTTGAAATCTAATTAATGTGGAAGATAAGATGAATAATGGTTGAAATAACATCATCCAATAAGAATCAGACCGGTTTTTTATATAGTTATAATATTAATAATCTTCTTTATTTAAATCATTACTTAATGAGGTAAATACTACATCATTATTATGTCAAAAATAATTTTATTTATTTTATTTCTTAAAATTATAAAAAAATACAATTTTTAGAAATAAAATTTTAATTTTCAGTTAATATTTATAGTCCAAAGGATGACTTATATAACCACATGTAAAAATTGATTTACTAAAAGATATTTGTTTATGTCATTTTTCCCTTTACATCATGTTAATTAAAATAATGTGTCAGTATCATTCATAATTGTATCCATGGGGTCCCAAAATTGACCCAAGGATTCCCATGGTCAGCCATGACTCATCCAATAAGGTTAGGACATGTGTTAAGGTAATTTTGTATTATTATAATATACTTTTTACCTTAAATTATCCAATTTACCTTTAACTGTGGTAAATAAATGTCAAAAGATACTATTCATAAAAAATTATATTCAAATTATTGAAAAAAAATTTATTTTCTAAGATTAAATATTTATCTTGGATTTTTTAAATTTAACTCATAGAAGTTTTAAAATTATGTTTAATTCAATTTTGAAAATTCTCCTAGGAGGTGGGTAAAAAACGGTAAAAAGGTCATAAAATTTTTATATATATATAAATATTATAAAAAGACTCCATTAAATTATATTGAACTTATATATGTATTATTTATCTATTTTTACCTATTATATATTTAAATAAAATAAATAATAATTTAAAAAATTTGTTTTTAACAAATAATTTAGTGTTTTTCATTATTCATAAATACTTTAATGTTTTCAGAAAAATACCAAAATGTCGCCCAAAGATAATTTTGATATTGTGATTTATAAATTTAAGTCTATTTTATCATATTTAAGAAATATAAGTTTCATTTATTAATTTAAAATTAATTCATGTTGTCAAAACCACAAGGATTGTTTTTCAGAAATAATAACTAACAAAAGATTGATACTTGTTTAAGTTCAATTTCAATGTAAAATTATTTCCAATGAATAAAATTGTATTAAATGGTAAAAATATAATCTATTTATACATATAAATCAATAAAATGTATAAATTACAACTAAAACTTATTTTGTTTAATAAACATGTTTTCTGTTAAAATATAGTATTTTTCACTATTCAAAAAATCTGAATTTCATCAGAAAAATGCCAAAAATTTATGGAAACTAAATTCATACGTATTAATTCTTAGAAAGAATTTTATTTTGTTATATAAAATATAGATAAGTATCAAATATTGGATTTAAAAAGGTTTCTTTATTAAAAGGAGGAAAAAATTGAATTTTTATAAAAAAATATTTCTTTTATATGAAAAAAATGAATTTGTTTTTTCATTATGTCTAAGAAACTCGTAATATGGATTATATAATTATAAGTATTTTATAAAGTTAAAAATATAGTTAATACTATTCATAACCTCTTTTGAACATCTATTTTGGTAATTCATCGTGCGTCTAAACATGGTGTTGGGTGTAGTGTATGTTATTGAATTACTTTGAAGAAAGAACATACTATGAAATCATGGGGTTTTAATATATCATTCTATTTAGGAGATGGGGAATTCAATAGAATTTCTTCATTTAATATAGTCCATGAAATATGGGATACATTGTCTATTTAACATGAATGAACTTCTAGCCATACGAAAATGAGACTTAAAATGTAAACTATTAAATATGATAACAGTAATATGATGCCCTATGAGGCTATTTATACCATTTATCATAGGATCACTGAAATAGGGAACACTATGATCTATCTAAGAATATTTTTTACTACCAAATAACAAATAATGGTGATTCTCAGATGCTTACCCGATAGATTGATAAGTACCTCTTTCTCAATTAGAGAATCATGTGACATAAACAAATTACATGTCAAAGAACTCATTTGAATGAATATGATGTATGAAGAAGAGATGAAAGTCATCAGAGAGAAAGAGGTTGGACCTAATGGAAAATCATTATCCATATAGAATAATATCTCGTATAAAAAAGAAAAAGAGAAGGTGCTAGCCTATATTGAAAGCTCCAGTACTGATAAATCAATATCAGATAGTAATGGACTGATGGATCAATTGGCTATAATATTCAATAAATATTATTGAAATAAGATGTTTCTAAATAATCCCAATTATAAAGCAATATATGATAATAATGGAAATAGGGAAAATGACTAGAAAAGAAATGAAAAAGCATATAAGATCATATGCTATGAATGAAAGTGGAGAAGACATGTCAAATATGGCAATCTGAAGTTAAAAAACCAAAAGAAGTATGAAAATAAAGAAATGACGTATAAGAAATCCATGAAGGCCTCTTGGATTCAATATAAGGACAACTCTAGTGAATCAACACTATATCATTATGCGAAAAATGACATGGAAAATTAGTGTTTTATCCTAATAACAATGTAGGTAACATTATATTCACATGAACATGATTCCTCTTATTCTGAAAATGATAGTGTGTCTGAGAGAATTACAAATGATGAACTATTTGAATATTATAACATGGAGAAAAAGACATGAAGAAAACCCAAATATAAATATTTAATGAAATAACAAGTTCTTACTGAAACATTTATGTCTGAACATACTATTAAAAAATAAAAGAATTATAAAATGATCAAAGAAAATATTAAATTAAAAATTTCTAATGGGAAATTCAATTAAAATTTATAAAAGTTTATAAATGGTAAATGAAATATTCTTCAAATTCTTGGTAAACAGATATCTTCTAAGTACAATTCTAGTATTGGATATAAATCTGGACAGATAAACTTATCAAAAACACATTTTATAACCAAATCCAGAAAATCAGATTTTCTACCTAAAAATCAAATCTCTACTACTAGTACAAGTTCTGAAAAATCATTTACTACCTCTAACATTTCGGACTAAATATTATTTATTTTTCAAAAAAAATTATAGTTATTTTAGAAAAAAACATAGGAAATTTGGTTACCTAAAGCATTGATTAATAATGTCACTAGACCCAATCATGTATGGGTACCAAAATCTAGTTTTTTAATAGTATTCTATTGAAGACCTATCTAAAGAGCTCTTATAAGAGTCAATAGTAATTGGACAGTGGATTTTCCAGGAATATGATAATATAATACTCATGATTCAAGAACCTAATCAATTATGATGGTGTATATGTCACTTTTGGTGACAATGCTAAAGGAAAAATAATTGGCCTAGGATAGATTGGTAACTCTAACACAGTTTTAATTTCTAGAGTTCTGTTAGTTGATGTATTGAAGTATAATCTTCATAGTATTTCTGAATTATGTGATCATGGACTTCATGTTAAGGTTGAAAATGATTCTTCAATGTTTTTAACTGTAAATATGAATAATTATTATATTTATTTAGAAATGAAAATGTATATTCTGTTAAATTAGATTATTTTGCCCCTCAATATGTGTTGTGCTAAAGTTACTTTCATAATGATTTTTTACATTATAATAGGATACATGGACACTATAATGTACACACTCTTAGAAAACAATCTAGAAAAAGGAATAGTTAATGATCTACCCAAAATTTGGATTCCAAATGAAAAATTATATAATTTTTATGAAAAGGGAAAACAACACAAGATATCCTTCAAATAAGTGATTGAAATTTCAACTTCTCAACCTTTAGAGCTGGTTCACATGGATTTTTTGGACAATCATCAGTTTCTAGTTCATATGGGACGCACTATGCCTATCTTCTTGTAGATGACTATTCAAGATAAACATAGATTTATTTCATAGCATAAGAAAGTTAAGAATGTGTTTACTTCACCATGTATGATAAAACTATTGAATATCTAGGTGGACATAAAATTAAATCTCTAAGAAGTTATCATGGCTGTGAGTTTGAAAATTAAGACTTGAATCATTTTTATCACACAATGGTAATTGTCATAATTTCTTTGCTCCTTGGAATCCTCAATAAAATGGAGTTGTAGAAATAAGAAATAGAACCATATAAGAAATATTCTGAACAATTATTAATGAATATGACTAGCCTGATTACTTCTAGGAGGAGGCTGTGAATACTACTTGTTAGATAGTTAATAGTGTTCTATTTAGAAATATTTATAATAAAAATCATCATGATTTATAGAATAATAGAACACCCAAAGTTAGTTTTTTTTAATTTTTTAGATGAAAAGTATATATTCTTAATAAAAATGATAATGTACACAAATTTTCATGCAAGAGTGATGAAGGAATCCTCCTAGGTTACACAATATCTAATAATGCCTATAGAGTCTTTAATAAAATAATAATTTTTGTGGAATAAATGTTTCATATCAAATTTGATGAAACGAATTCACATGAACCTAATACCTCTCTAGAAAAATAGGATGATGATATATCAAACCTATACATAAATGCATAATCATATATTCCTTCTGTCTATAAATATTTGAAATCAAATAGTTCTAGAAAATTTTCAACATCTGAACATGATGAACCTGAACATATAGATGAACATAAAGTCACTAGCCCCTAATTTTCAAGACCATAGGAACTCTAAAGAACCATCCCCATGATGTTACTATTGGATTAATACAAAAATGCACACAAACTATAGATTCTCTTAGAAATCAGGTTGAAAATAAATCCCTCTTGTCATAGCATGAACTGAAAAACATCAAGGATACTATTAAAGATGAATTTTTGGTGATGAATATGAATTATAACATTATTAATTTTAATGAAATAAATCATGGAAACAAGTTGATAGACCCCAAGAAACCATGACCATGGGAACTAATTGTGTATTTAAAAAAAATTAGATGAAACTTGTAAATTGTTAGAAACAAAGCCAGATTAGTTGCACAAGGTTATAGTCAAGAAGAAGGCAATAACTATGAAGAAATTATCTCACCAGTTTCTAGAATTGTTGACAATAGATTCCTAATTTCTTTTGATGTTCATATTAATTTAAAACTATACTAAATGGATGTTAAAAGTGAATTCAAAAATTTAAATATAGTTGAAGATGTTTTTTTGATCAACCCCCTGGATTTATAATCCCTCATTTCGAAATTCATATTTTTAAATTGATAAAATATTTATATTCCTTAAAACAATCTATAAGATCTTGGTATTATAGATTAAGTAATTTTCATATATCAAATGGTATACAAATGGAATTTTTGGTTCTACTATTTTTATAAAACAAATTTCAAATTCTGTTTTACTAGTAAAAACTTATTTTGATGATATTAGTTTGGGTCTTCAAAAAATTATTTATGTAATCCATTTTTAGAGATGATGAAAAATGAATTTGAAACGAGTTTAATGGGTAAAGTCAAATTATTTCCTGGATTTCAGGTTTTTCAAAATAAATATGGTATTATTTTAATTCAATGTAAATATAAATAATATATTTTTTAAATATTTGACATTGTTAACATTAAAAATTATTTCCCTCCCATGATAACTACTTCTAAGTTGGATCTTGATGAAAATCGTAAATTTGTTGATAAATTTCCTTACATAGGAATTATTGCAAGATTTATCTACTTAACTACTAATAGGACATATATTATATTTTTTGTGTTTATTTGTGTTCGTTTTCAAGCCAATCCCAAATAATATCACATAAATGATGTTAATATAACTTTCTAATATCTCAAAGACACTAGTAATTTTGGATTTTTTACCCAAGAGGATAATCATTTGATATAGTAAGTTGTTATTATTATGTCGTTGTTGGATGAAATTTAGATAGAAATAAAACCTATTAGACATACCACTTTTTGGGAATGTCTTTAGTTTCATGGTGTAGTAGGAAACAAAATTCTATTGTATTTTCTACTACTGTAGTTTAATACATGACTTTTGGTATCATTCATGCACATATTTTGTGGAGAAACACACTCTTCTATACTATGGATATCAATTTAAACTTGTACCAATAAAATTTGACATCATATGTTCTATTCAAATCCCTTAGAACCTAGTTTCTCACTCTAGAATAAAACATAATGTTTTATGAAATCACGTTTTGAGAGATCAATATCAAAAGAGTGAAATAAATATAGAATTTATGGCCACTTAATACAAGCTTTTTGATATATTCAGTGAGGTATAAAACTCAGAAATAATAAATTTCATCAAAAATGAGTTAGGAATGATCAATCAATAACACCATGTGTTTTCCTTTCAATTATTGATTTTCTGTGACGTTTTAATGCCCACACAGTTTTCATACTGACACCTTTGTCTTGCTGACACAGTTTTCATTCCCACACTATTATCATACTGACAATGACGTCGTACCAACATTGTTAGTATTTTACAATGTCTTCCACACTAATACTGATTAATCCTTGGGTTTCTGCATTTTATGTTTTTATCAAAATGACACTGTCTCATAAATTCCAGTGAACTCAGTTCACAATTTTGCAATTGTAAAATCTCAAATCCCTAAATGATATAAATTTGAATCAATCCACACTACTCCCTTCCTGGATGGTCTCTATCTACCTTATATCTATTTCTCTACCCCCAACCATTCTCCTTCAAACCTCTGGACTGAACTGATTAGAATGGGGAATGTGATGAAAGATATAGAAGAGGGTGAGTCTTCTATGAAACAAAATGGGGAATCAAGAAAGTCACCGGGTCTATTGAATCATTTTATGGTTAACCGTGATGTATGTTCAGAGAAAGAAGATTGGGTGGAATGACTCTTAGAAAGAAAATATTTTTTGTTGAAAATAATGCATGGTAATGCAGTGCATGAATGGTTTGAAAACAATTATAGAGACTTTTATTTGAAGCTGGTATATTATTTTTATATAAATATTGTACGTTTTCTAGAAGGAATTGATTTTCCATGGGTGAAATTGATTGTAAAATGGAAGAAAGTCTCATTCTTTTGAAGACATTTTTCTAAATGTCATAAGGTACCACATGAAATATGTTTTGATTATTTCCAAAATAATTCACCTCCTAAAAGTGAATTATTATGCTATGATACAACTCTGAAAGAGATAACAGGAAATTAAGAGAACGTGAGTCTTTTTGCCTCAAAATTGAATGGTGAATGCATAATTCAATTCATGTTTATTCAGAACCAGATTTGTCCTGGTAAGTGGCACTTTAATTCTATCAAATATCATGATGTATTCTTGGATTATTGTCTTTATAATTGTGTTAAATAGAATCTATATAGATATCTGATGGCACACATTAATGTCATGAAAAAACAGAGATGTAGGTCATATTATCTATTCTATTAAATAATGATTCTATGTATGTTGAAAGAGAAAAGTTGTGTAAATGATGTTGATGGTGTTGTAGTTAGTTAATATAGTGGAATCCACTTATGATCTGACATCTATAAAAGAATAAAGATTAAATAAAACTCCTGTAGAAAGGAATGGTCTGGTGACGAAGATATACTATATGAAAAGTTCAATCCCATAGATCATCTAGTTAGAAAATGGGATCTACTGGATCCTGGTCTAGGTCTATATGAAAATGTAACATATTATTCATATGAGGAAGAGGATCCTACTACTCTTGTTAGATATATGGGATGACTGGTGGATGATCAATGTAACCTTGAAACTACTGGGACATAAAAAAGAGACTCTATTTAACCTCAAAGTCAACCTATGGACATACCCTCTCATTAAAATATTCTCAAATCTTCTTATACTAAAGAAACTACAGTTGAAGGCAGTGTAGAGTATGTCAGTGAATCCAGTGAAGACGAAGATGAATAAAAATATAAAGAGGAATAAGCTGGTAGTGGTTAAGGCAGCTCAGAATCAGGTAGGTAATAAGAAGATAAGAAATTTAAATATGATAATAATGAAGATGGTGATAATGAAGAGAGTAGTGGAAGTGGGATTGAAATTGAATATGATCATCCTTATTAAAATCCAGATGTTGTGAGTATATAAGTTTCAAAATATAATACAATTTTACCTGCTGAGGGTGTTGTTTAAGAAGAAAATGATTCTCTATATGATCAAGTTTATCATTTTGTTTATACTAGGAAAATAACTAATTGTATGGAAAAAAACCAAAGTAGGAAGACCTAAAAAAGAGGGAGAAATATTCCCCAAGAGTTGGCACTTTGGGGAGCCTAAGGATCAGTTTCTCAGTCTGATTAAGAGCATCAATGTATAAGGGTATGGTTTGATACTCTTACTTCTTTGGATTCTATTATTATTTCTGATTGGATATATAATCCTAGTTATATCGCGTTGGAATTGGATAGTGAATATTCTTATGATGATATTGATTCCCTTACTGCAAACGAACTATTCGATGAGACAACTTCAAGTGGCTATGTCACTATACATAATTTTGAACTATTCATGGAAGAGATATGTGCCTCCATAAGACACGCGGTACTATATCAGACGAGGTATGAGATTGATGAATCCATGAGAGAGAATCATGAGCTTACTGATAATTAGAGAGCTATCTGATCTATGGCTAATGAAGTAAATCAATATGGTGCTTCTACATCAAATTCTTTCTCAACTAATCTATCTCTATATGTTTATGCTTGTATTTAAAAGATATTGACAAAATAATTTCAACCATATCTAATCACATATACATAGATATGTGTAGAAATCAATACCAATCCCATGAATGATATGAAGAAGTTAACAACTAGGATCAGTTCCTTAACCACAGAGTATATGAATACAAAGGATTCTATCATGGAAGGACTTGAGAACCTTGTTTCTCATTTTAATGATCTTATGATTTCTATGATAAGAATATAAATTCATGATCGTACCTCCTCGGCTCTCACTTCAATCTCTGCTCCACCTTCTCGGTCATCCTAAAATACAGATATTTCTACTGTTAGTTCATTGTTGAAATAGGAGCTACAGTCCATGATTTCAATGATGTAAAATCTAGAGGACACATTATATAAAGTGTGTGATCATGTCAAGTATTATAATAGTAGTGATATATAGACACAATAAGATTTTACCAAAATGATTAATGAGTATTTCTCCAAAATCATCACAAAAAACTAAATGAACAGTATGTTTATATGTATGGCCACCAGTCATACACTTTGTCTAGTGAAAAAGGTATATAATGATTAGATTCAGAAGCTCAAGGAAATGAAACATATGTTGGATATTTTTATAGAAAAAAATTAATTTGAAAAGGTTATGAAATGTGGTGGAGATATCAAATAAGAGTTCATCATGCTGTTAAATCCATATTTGCATGTCCAAAGCTAGTCTATTGTGTTACCTCCTGCTCCACCACATGGATCTTTTGGTTCTGTGCCTATTTAACCTTATATTTCAGTTTCATATTCTTTATCTCAAATTAGACAAGTCATCTAATAAACAATTCAACCTCGGATACTTTCTCAGCAGAGACCAACCCTTTCATCTACTGTTTTTAAAGGAGTTCTTCTACCTCCTCTCAAAAATGCGTTCAGACCCTCCAAATTCTCACCTTAACACTCTTGATGACCCTTATATTGATCCTTTTGATAAGGGAAATGATCTCCTTGATACTACCTTATATTTTGGACTGATTTTAATTAGATCGGTTTGAGTCTTTGTTTGTATGCTTTTCATGTGTACTATGTTTATGAATGTTATTTCAATGCTTTTTACTTTACTGTTTTTTGTGTTCTTTTATCCTAACAATTTTTTGTAATCCCAAAAGGGGGAAAAAATTTAATATGCATTGTTAAATTTGAACAACCATTACTAATCATAATTATTATGAGATTTATCCTTACTATGTGTTTATGCTTATCTGATAAACTATCTTAATTTTATATCTGATACATTAATTATTTTTTAGTTTAATAATTTTCAAATGGCACTCAATAATGCTATGATTGGTGATTATCAATAGGGGGAGATTGTTGTCCTATAGATGTTGTTTTGAACTATCTTTAAATATAATTGTTATAATTATCTCAACTCATGTCATATATTAACATATATCTTACCTCATGTTAGATCCTATATTAGGAAAAAGAATCATCTTAAATATGTGATCATTTCAACACAAAACTGTTGATGGGGTTTTAAGTCTAAAAAAACATATAACGGATTTTCTATGTGTTTATAATCTTTATCACTATTTGAATTTTTTTGAAATAAAAGACAGATCAAATATAAATGTGTTTTAATTATGTGAAGCTGACACCATTGAAATGACTCACCATTAGACATGACACATATAGAAAAATGACTCGCGGTTGGACATTACACCGACATAACAAAGACTGATTGTTGGAAATGACATCGACAGACACAACATGTCCCACTGTTGCATATGACTTCCTTCCATATATTACCTAACATTAGTCCATGTAACCTACCATTTCATGTTGTTACTAATTCATAGACTCAACTTCAATTGAAATGGTTCCTCATTGGTTAAACTATCTCACCGACATAGGGAAGGACTCATCATTGATATAATTCATTGATAGATAACCTATCACACTGATAGAAGGAGACACTAACACCCCGAGTCACCAATACCGATGGAACAGACTCACCGATACCGAGAGTCACCGATGCTGACACCCCGATACTTATAAATCATTGATAGTCCTAAAAACTGTTTTTGACATATTAATTCAAATTTATTTATAACGGTCATATTTTTGTTATTTAATGATTTTGTAAAAATTAATTCATACTTGTAGACTTTATATTAGACAATATGATATATGAGGTGTATACACATGCACATTTTTGTTAAAAAATGTTCAAATAAGATAAAAATTATGTGAAAAAGGTGACAGATGAGAAGAAGTGCATGTTGTGTGAAAGCGAGAGATACTGAATAACATAAACATTAATTAAAAAAATTTGATCTAAATAATAGAAGAAAACATGAGGAATTTTAAACCAAGATGAAAATTGAATTGAAAACTCACTTTATCATCTCAAGAAGGAGAAAACAAACATGCACACACATACCTATATCTTGAATCCAAACTACGATACTCAATTTTGGAGCCAACTTCATGAATGGTACTCAATCATCATTAACACTACAACAAATGAGTACAAAACTACACTTAATATCCCAAATATCCTTCTAAACCAAACTCTACCTCTTTATATTTATTGTGTTATCTTATTTACTTTCTTGGGCAGTGTTGTTATCTGTCTATTACACTCACACTCACTCATGTGCATAACTGCAGGATACCTAATATCCTCAATCTCAAAATCATTCTTTTCAATTGTATTCCAAATAGAACATTGGAAGAGTTTGTGTTTGACCTAGTGGTTTTTTCTCTAAGAAGAACTATGGTAGAGGTCATGTTTGACCTAGCAGCCAGGAGTGCTGTTGTGAACCCTGATTCAGTATGTGGATCAAAATATTTATTAATTTAAACTATTTAGAGGTTGGTGATCACCATATTTAGAATACTAGGTCCCAGATTGAGACTGAACTTTTTTTTATTTCTTCTATGTTTTTACACATTAGGTTTACTCTATTTTATCATATATTTCATAACACTATAATTGATAGTTAGTTTAGAATGTTTTTATAACTGTTTTGAACTACTACATTAGTTTTAAAAGTTGTATTAATATTTTTATTAATAATGCTATGAACTAATAAATATTTTGGGAAAATCACTGAATATTCATGACCCTTATAAATTTACAAAAAACAAACTTAGATTATATTTTTAGTTTAGGGAATTATCACATAACCAATTTTAAACTGAAATTATTATAGATTCTCAATTCACCCACCTATTGAGTACTCTACTCTGACTAACACATGTTATGATATCCATTATATATAATTATCTATAATATTTTTTCATACAGGATCTCCAGTCCATGATGGAAAATACTGACATTAATCTCAGAATTGGCAGTAGAGTCACAAACTACAAAATATAACAGTTATTTTAAATTGGAGAGATTTAAATTTATTGACATTACATTAAATTTCATAATATAGGATTAAATTTACAAAATTATTTTAAGAGTTTTTCTTATTTTTTTATTTCCTATGATTTATGCCATTAAAGACTCATATTTTTGATATTAATACTTTTCTACTTCCCACCTCATGGAAAATTGGAGGAGTTATTTGGGGGTCAGTATAATCATAAAACATCTTTAGGTGGGTTCCTAGTGGGGTAATATTCATAAACTATGATATCAATGCCTTCATTTTGGAGTTAGGATGGATATTGGCATCATATAAAGGTGAGGATAATATGAGTTGGTTGGAAAAAATTAGTTAAAAAAAGTTTATGGTTTAATAAATGTGTTACAACAAGGATACATGATACAATGTCCCTGTATGATATAACTAAAAGAACAAGATCTTATGATATTTAAAAATATAAGTGATATTACATTGATTGAATATAAGGGGGAGAGGCAATCCGATTATGCTACATTATTCATATATAATAATTTGGGTGATTTATTAAAATTAAACAAATACGATTGAATGAATATTAATAAATTTCATTCTACATGGATTAGGCATTAAAAATATTTTATGGAAATAAAATTTGGAATCATCTTCATATGGCTGTAGTTGGTGAGTTTCTATAGGATATTTTAGTTTACCATAAGAGGATTGACCTAGCATTGGATGACAAGTCATAAAAGATAATGATGTTCATGTTCTAACATCATTGATCATCTATGCCTGTATAGAACATCACTAATAAAAATAATATGATTTATAATGTCGATAATTATTATCCCATAAATCTAATTTTTTTCCTATATGGGTTATCATGATCTATTAGTGGTTATTCACATGTGAGTGAAAAAATGACAGTGGTGGGTTTTGTAAAATAGTGGCTGAAAGGAATTATCTTTCTATTGGTATTTTTTTCACAGATAATATCATGTGATTTTATTTCAATGATGATATGATTACAAAATATATGGTACTTAATCATCCTCAAGAAGAATACTGTGAGTTGTGGAATAATGGGGGTAAATTTAGGGACTTCATTTTATTCTCTATAGATCATTTACCTAAAGAAGATTTGAGAATATAATGATTGGAGGTGGAATTATTCCCAGTTATTCATATTGTAGTCACCCCATTTAAATTTTTGATCCTTAATGAGGGGAAACATATTGTTTAGTTAGTTTAATAGACTCATGATCAATAAATTTTATCTTAAGAGGGTATCCATAAATGTCCTTCAAAGAGCATAACTGTTAGTTTCAGTTAATAATTCTCTGGACCGTTAAGGATCCCATTAGAAATGGAATTGTACTTAATAATTTTGTTTTCATTCATATTATTCTAGTTGTTATAATGCATTAATTAAAAGATATAGGATCATAATTTTTTCTTATTGGATTCATGGTCACATGTTGTTTCAGTGTTAGTTGATCAATATGTTTCAGTATTGTAAATGTAATTACTTTCCATTCCTTCCTCATAAGAAACCACTTAAATGTAAAATTTAGTAGCATTAATTAAAAGGAATTATTTCATAGATATAATATTTAACACCCTGATATTTTGTGAATTTTTTCTATTTATTAAAATATTTTTGATAATTTTCAAGTCACAAAACACTGAATAAATTTTTAGTTAAGAAAAATAATTTTGGCTTGAGTTATATACAACACTAACATAATAATTCACTACACACATCACATTGATTATATTTTCATTCTTGATACACTATGTTGTCTTTGTATGGCACACATTACCGTGTTCCATCAATAGAGTGTGTGACATGAATAGTTTTATTGTTACCAAAAAATAGTACATTATTAATATTATTATTATAATATTATTATAGCTACCACATAGCCATTGAAATGGATGTTATGTATATATTTATTAAAATTTAAAAATATTATTTAAACATGTGTATTAAATGAATATTTTTGTTATAAATTTTAATATTAGAATGTAAGAACTATATCAAATTAAAGATATTACTTTGGTAAGAAAAATATTTTTCTATGTAATGACACAATTTTATCTAAATAATTATAAAAATCTATTTTGATAAATAATTTCAATAAAACTTATATATTATAACTAAAAAATTATTTTTGATATTCAATGAATAATTTTTATTGATAAAGATAAGAATAAATCTATTTTTTTGACTAAAAAGATGTATTTTTATAAATGTTAATTTTACCAACTTTTAATGAAATACCCAAAGGTTAATTATTGATTTTTGACATTATTATAATTTTTATCTCACAAAATATACATCATTTTTTTTTTAAAAAATTAATAATTTAATTTCGGTGAATTAATGTATTTTTCTGGGAAATGTCATTTTATGGTGAATAGTACAAAATAAAAAATGTTAATTCAAAAATTCATTTTATTATAATTTATTCAAATATTTACATTTTATTTAAATTTTATTTTTAAGATTAATTATATTAAATATACATCAATTAATTCAATTTTGGTCATTGGATCCAATTTCAAATTGATTTTAAATATAAAATCATTCCAACCTTTTGGAACTTTTTACTATGCAATTTCCCTTCATCTTCTGAACTATAGGATTAAATTAAAATTAATTTCCACTACATCTATTATGTGATTTTATAAAAATGGATTCCATATTCTTAATCATCATAATTTATAATTCATAAAATGTAAAATTACTTTTTGACTGAAATTATTAGTGAAATTAATTAAAATTCATTAAATTGATTAAGATAAATATTAGATTAACCAAGGGATAATCCCTAAAAAATTCCAAAAATGATATATAAACGTTCCCAAAATCAATTGTTTTTGAATTATTAAAATCCAATCATTCTATGGATCGAAATTTGACCATTATTGGTGTAACACCCCGAGCTTCCACAATACGCTTCTCATTCAATAATGCAATAGCTTGCATTGTACGCAACATCGAGTTCTAAAATACCGCGACTAATCAAAGTAGCTGTTATGAATAGTAATAACCACTTTTTAAAATTTTAGAAATTTTATATTTCAAAATGGACTTCATTTTTGTATTCTTAATATCGAAATTATCCAAAGTTGAATTTTTTGTACTTTTCTGAGAACATCCAATTTTTTATGAATAGTGAAAATTACTTAAAAACAAATTTTTTAATCAAAATAATTTATAGTGATAAATTATACTATTTATTGGTTTTAAAGTATAATTAGAATATATTTTTACCATGTTATCCAATGATGGTCATTAGAATTAATTTATCATTGAAATTGGACATAAACAATTGCCAATCTTTTGATATAAATTGTTTCTTAAAAACACGCTATTGTTGTGACAGCGGGAATTAATTATAAAATTAATTAATGAAACTTATATGTTTGTAATTTTGTAAAATAGACATCATTTTTGATTTCAAAATATCAATTATAGATTAGGGTGAAATTTTGGCATTGTTCTGAAAAACTTCAATTTTTGATGAATAGTGAAACCACTAAGTTGTAGTTAAATAACTGATTTTTCGTTTAAATGAAATATGACCACTTATGTGATTTGATTTTCAAAAATCCGACATACATGGTTGTCATTAAGAAGTAAAATGTGGTTCAATGAGATTAAAATAATTTTTTGGTGAATAGTAACTTTAAGGTTCTTAATCGCGATTAGAGGTAATTAGTGTAGTTTAAGGTAAAAATAATGTTTTAATAATATGATATGAGCTTGAAACTTGTCATACTCCAATTGGATGAGTCATGGCCGACCAAGACAACCCATGGGTCAACTTGTGGACCCCATGGAGCCACTTTGGTTGGAAAATGACATTAATATATATTTATTTAATGTTAAAATTAAATTGACACAAACATGAGTTGTTTTACTAAAACAGTTTTTAAATGGGGTTACACAAGTCCAAATTTTGATTATAAATATTCATTAGAAAGATAAAAGTATTTCCTACATCATAGTATTTTTTTTATAATTTTTAGACATTAAATAAATTAAATTATTTATGACATCATAATGATGCAGCGATGACCTCATTATTTAAAATTTTAATAAAATGGAATGATAATATAAAATCCAAAGCATACACTTGTCAAAAACCTATTGGTTGAGTATAATTCTAACCCTTATAATCGTATCCTTGAATTAGATAATTGTGGGACCTCTAAAATCCGAAACTCATTTTATAATAAAGTGACTTTTCTTTAATTTCCAAGAGTGCCCCTCCTCTCCACTTATAAAAGGCCCCCACCTCTCCCACCACATTTACACATTAAAGCCATTTGGCTCGGCCAAAATCTGCCCAAATACTCTCCCAACTTCCTTCCATTACTCATAGAAGCCTCACTTTGGGCATAACTCTTCCCAAGGAAGCCTTTGGCTCAAATCAAAAAGAGTTACCCGATTTTGAGGTAATGTCTTCTCTAATGTTGTTTTGTTTTATTTTTCTTCTCCAACCCCCTAAAATCCTTTTATTCATTTCTTTTCTAACAAAAACAGTATAATCAATATACTATGATGTTTTTATAAGAAGGATTAGAGCTACACTTACACACACCTACATCTAATGGTTAAAAAACATACGGTTTCTGTGGATGGCGAATTTCTGCCTCACGAAATGATGATTGTTCAACACTCATAAAACACCTTCAAATGTGGACATTAAGATGTAACTATATTTAAATATGATAAATAATATGTTTATGTTTTACTTATGGTTCTTTATTTCTCATTTATGGCATGCTTTATGATTTCCATTATGGGTAAAACGCGATAATTTCATTTTAGGAAGTGCGGACTACCGCCCCCTCAAAGTGATGTGATTCGTTAATGCCACATGTGGGATGTATAAAGGATGGAGTAAATGATATTATATATGATATTATACTGGAATTATATTATACATTTATATAATTATGATTTAATTACATTAAATACGAAATAGAAATGAAAGTAGCGTTCACGCGTACGTACGGCTTACCATCTCCATGAACGGTGCATTTCATTTCTTACCTCTAAATGTTACGTAATATTATGAATGAATGTATATACTGTATATATATGATATATATGATATCTAAATAATTAATATAATTCTGGATATAATGGATATTTCACCACATGAACAACTTGTAATTATAAGAAGTTTATTTTTGACTCAAGTACCAAAGATCGACAAAACAACCGTTATTAACTTAAATAATTACATAATGTTAATAACATGGTAATAAGTGATATAAAAGGAATAATGAACATGAAAAATTTTCTTAAGTAAATAGAAATTAACTCTAGTTTATTATTCAGGAGGTTAAAGAACGGTCGAGTCAGGACAGGACGCAAGGTAAGGGAACTTCTTAACCCAACTTCCATTCTTTGGGTTAATCTCATACTTTCAAATTATGTCATGATATTATTATGTATTATTTTGTATTTTTACTCTCTTTATGTGTACATATAGTGAATACACATAATATATCTATTTTATTTTAAAAATTATCTTTGGAAGGACTTGGTCTCAATCTCCTTTCATTGTGGCATATTTGGTTTTATACACAAATTTCTTTTATACGGTGTATAAACCACATTGACTTTTACGTTTATTCAAAAGGAAAATTTTTTATACATAGCGTTTACTAAACGACAAAAGGGAATGTTTTTGTCGTACGTATGTGGAGACAACGACTTCTCCGCCGCCGTGACCACTATTTGAGTTTCGGCTTCCTCTACAAGTCATACCCTTTTATAATGAAAAATAAATACCATGTTATACTTTTCTTTTATTTTGGTATTGAAAATGGTTTTGAAAGAGTTTTTATTATATAAATGTGTTGTATTGATATCTTGTGATTGAAATGTGGAAATTTTATGTTTCCTTTATGCATGTTTTATGTGATATGATTATGTTATGGTTTATGAGATGTTTAAACCTGTTCATATGGGGAATGTATTGGACTTAATAAGTGACGGGTGAAGCCCACTATAGCTCCTTGATGCATCGGTAGGTCTCATGAGACAACTAGACGTGGAATTGGTCGAGGCCCTTTCCCAATTTGATTTATGGTTTTGGCCAAGTCCTTAATCATTTTAGACGTCTTGGCCGAGGCCTTGACAAAATGTTTCAGAATGTCCGGCATTATACATTCCCTCATTATGAAAGTGGTTATTGATCTTTCATGTGATTATTAGTCTAGTAGAATATCCATGTGAGTAAGTAAGTGGCATTATTTGATTTTAATTTTTCCATATTATGCTAAATTTCAAGTTTAATAAGGCTTTTGATTAGTTATACAATTCCTTAAATGTTAATGTTTATTTATGAAAGCTTCTGCAATATTGTTATCCTTACTGAGCATCTGAGCTCACCCCTTTCAATGTTTTAATATTTTACAGGATGTGAAGAAGTATTTTATGAATGACCTGCAGGGATAGTCAGAAGAGGATATGAGTGTGGACTATGGAAACTTTTTTAGTATAGTTTTTCACTTTATGATGTAATGTAACGTTTGCGAATGTATCTAGTGTTTCCAAGGCTACTAAACTAATCGGTCTTTCGAGACATGATCCTTTGTGATCATGCCAATGTTACGAAGTAATGCACCGACTCTGGGTAGCTGGGGTCGGGGCGTTACAGTTGGTATTAGAGGCAGTTTAGTACTAACCTTGGAAGCTAGATTTAGATATACTCTGATTAGAGCACATAGCCCGAAGATAGACTTTGAGGATTCGTATAGAAGAACTTCCTAGAATTTTGTTATGGTAGAGATGTTGTGAGTTTTCCAATCAATACATCCCTGTCTGGATACGAGCAGGTAGAGGTGGCTCTGGCACAGATGTACCTAGGGGTAAAACCTGAAAACACCGCTTTGAGCTAGACTCGAACGGGAACTGGTGCACGACAACGGGCCTTGCTGCACTCTTGGTTATGACACTCCTTGGGGATATGCTTAGGATAATTCTCATTTTATTTACAAACCACTATGAACGGTTATGAGTATATACTTCCTAAAATAAAACCTTTTTATGATTATGGATTATATCCATAAATAGTTCAATTTATGTTAAGTATTATACAAGTTTGGAATTATGTATTTTGATTCATAAATTAATCTAGTTTATGCCATTGTTTAGAAATGGCGTCTAGTGGAAGGAATGGAAACCGTATCAATGCACGCACTCTGTGTAGAGATTGCCCTCCTGCTCAAGATAATTATGGTGGAGCTAGTGATACAACTAGTGCTGATCAGCTTCTCACCGTACTGGGACAACTCACACAGGTTATGAATAACAACCTTACTCATATGGATCACCCTGATCCACAATGTGGAGGATCAATGTTAGACCGCTTCATGATAAAACAACCACCAACATTTAATGGGGGTACAAATCCGTTAGTAGCTGAGAAATGGATAAACTCCTTAGAGAAAATATTCCACGCCTTGGGGAGTAGCGAAAGGGAGAAGGTTATCATGGCAGTTTACCGCCTCACTGGAGACGCCGATCAATGGTGGTCATTGATTCAAAACACAAAGGAGGATGATTATGTATCAAATATGGAATGGAGGGAGTTCAAAGAGATTTTCTTAGAAAAATACTTTCCTCGTGACCATAGAGTAGATATGGAAAGGCAATTTCTGAGTCTGGGACAAAAGGAGGATGAGAATGTCGCAAAGTATGAGGCCAGCTTTACAAGGTTAGCAAGGTATGTTGCAGATTATATACGTAACCCAATAGGTAAGATTGATCGTTTCTTTGATGGGTTAAAACCATTTCTTCGTCGAGCTTTAGTATCACAATCTTTCTCAACATACGAAGATATTGTCTCATGTGCTATCAAGACAGAAAAGGAATTCTCTAAGTCTTATGACAACAAAGTAAAGCAAGAGAAGAAGAGAACAGTGGAACAAGAGATAGATAAAGGGAAAAGGGAATGAAGGATTTTCCATTATGTGATAATTGTGGGAAGAATCACCCTGGTACTTGCCTAAAAGGAATGTGAGTTTGTTACAAATGTGGAGAAAAAGGTCACCAGGCCCGCGATTGTAAGGGGAAGAAAGAGGCTATCAATGTTGAATGCTACAATTGTAGGGAAATGGGGCATTATGAAAATGAATGTCCTAAGAGTCAAGGAAACTTACCTCAGAAAAGTCCAAGTGATCAAAGCCAATCATATGTTGTGACTACAGTTGAAGCGGAATAATTAATGTATTGGTGCTTTTGGACTCAAGGATTATATTCTGGTTATAAGAATAATGTGATATATATAAAGATTGTACTACAATACTTGTTTTTTTTTCATTAAGGTTTTAATATGATGAAGGTAATCATATTTTTAGTATGTGAAAATAAGAGAAACTTTACATTGTTTGGGGAATCTGATGTTACAATTGATTTTGGAATTAAGAGACCTTTTAGAGAAAGTCTGGCAGAGGTATTTTGGATAACTATAAAGGTTGGAGTGGATTAAGTTGATCTTTGGATAGTATTGTTAAAGGTTTAAAAATTCATGAAGATTATTTTTGGAATATTACAATACTATAGTTTTAGGAAAAGGACAACCTGCAGGGTGGGGCATAACCGTCGCGTGGGACAAAGCTGTAGGAATCGAACCCCCAACCATAGTGCGACATGCCTTTATTTCCTACCACTAGCCTACAGGAAGTCCCTGGTTATTACAAAATAATTTTACTAATCTAAATGGTATGTGTTAACATTAGGAACCTTATACAATTAGGATAAGTATAATATTTTTGAGTTCTATTATCTTTTTGAGTGAAATATGAGTTGAAGGTTGAAACTCTAATTGTCAAGCATAAATATATATATACCTATCTATTATTCAATGAATAAATTAATTCTTATACTTTATTAAAGGGATATTAAAACAAAAAAAAATGTGTTATCCTAATACCTTATGTCTTGTTGAACTGATGATATTTTAAATCAACATAGATTGAAGGCTTTGAGGCCCTCAATTTGACAGTTGATTGTGATTGATGAACTCAATCACTCCCTACAAATATTTACATTTTTCTCCAATTATATGTCTCTAATTGCCACCAATGTTCTCATAATCGAGATCATAATTGGGTGGTGACTTTTTCATTTCCCTTTCTCTCTTATTAAGGAAACATTTTATTAATCTTATTTCCGAGGTGGGTTTTCCTCAAAGGTATTTTTTCTTTTCAACCTTTTATTTTCAAAGAAAAATTTCAAATTTAGAGGACGCAATTTATTGAAGGAGGGTAGAATGTAACACCCCGAGCTTCCACAATACGCTTCTCATTCAATAATGCAATAGCTTGCATTGTACGCAACTTCGAGTTCTAAAATACTGCGACTAATCAATGTAGCCGTCATGAATATTAATAACCACTTTTTAAAATTATAGAAATTTTATATTTCAAAATGGACTTCATTTTTGTATTCGTAATATCGAAATTATCCAAAGTTGAATTTTTTGTAATTTTCCGAGAACTTCCAATTTTTTATGAATAGTGAAAATTACTTAAAAACAAATTATTTAATCAAAATAATTTATATTGATAAATTATAATATTTAGTGGTTTTAAAGTATAATTAGAATATATTTTTACCATTTTATCCAATGATGGTCATTAGAATTAATTTAACATTGAAATTGGACATAAACAATTGCCAATCTTTTGATATAAATTGTTTTTTAAAAACACGCAATTGTTGTGACAGCGGGAATTAATTATAAAATTAATTAATGAAACTTATAAGTTTGGAATTTTTTAAAATAGACATCATTTTTGAATTCAGAATATCAATTATAGCTTAGGGTGAAATTTTGGCATTGTTATGAAAAACTTCAATTTTTGATGAATAGTGAAACCACTAAGTGGTAGTTAAATAACTGATTTTTCGTTTAAATGAAATATTACCACTTATGTGATTTGATTTTCAAAAATCCGACATACATGGTTTTCATTAAGAAGTAAAATTTGGTTCAATGAGATTAAAATAATTTTTTGGTGAATAGTAACTTTTAAGTTCTTAATCGCGATTAGAGGTAATTAGTGTAGTTTAAGGTAAAAACAATGTTTTAATAATATGATATGAGCATGAAACTTGTCCTACTCTTATTGGATGAGTCATGGCCGACCATGACAACCCATGGGTCAACTTGGGGACCCCATGGAGCAACTTTGGTTGGAAAATGACATTAATATATATTTATTTAATGTTAAAATTAAATTGACACAAACATGAGTTGTTTTACTAAAACAGTTTTTAAGTGGGGTTACACAAGTCCACATTTTGATTATAAATATTCATTAGAAATATAAAAAGATTTCCTACATCATAGTATTTTTTTTATAATTTTTAAACATTAAATAAATTAAATTATTTATGACATTATAATGATGCAGCGATGACCTCATTATTTAACGATTTAAATAAAATGGAAAGATAATGTAAAATCCAAATCGTACACTTGTCAAAAACCTATTGGATGAGTATATTTCGAACCCTTATCATCTTATCCTATAATTAGATAAGTGTGGGACCTCTAAAATCCGAAACCCATTTTATAATAAAGTGACTTTTCTTTACTTTCCAAGAGAGCCCCTCCTCTCCACTTATAAAAGGCCCCCACCTCTCCCACCACATTTACATATTCAAGCCATTTGGCTCGGCCAACATCTTCCCAAATACTCTCCCAACTTCCCTCCCTTAATCCTAGAAGCCTCACTTTGGGCAGAACTCTTCCCAAGGAAGCCTTTGGCTCAAATCAAAAAGAGTTACCCGATTTTGAGTTAATGTCTTCTCTAATGTTGTTTTGTTTTATTTTTCTTCTCCAACCCCCTAAAATACTTTTATTCATTTCTTTTGTAACAACACCAGTATACTCAATATACTAGTATGTTTTTATAAGAATTATTCGAGCTACACTTACACACACCTACATCTAATGGTTAAAGAACATACGGTTTCTGTAGATGGCGAATTTCTGCCTCACGAAACGATGATTGTTCAACACTCATATAACACCTTAAAACGTGGACATTAAGATGTCACTATATTAATATATGATAAATAATATGTTTATGTTTTACTTATGCTTCTGTATTTCTCATTTATGGCATACTTTATGATTTCCATTATGGGTAAAACGCGATAATTTCATTTTAGGAAGTGCGGACTACCGCCCCCTCAAAGTAATGTGAATCGTTAATGCCACATGTGTGATGTATAAAGGATGGAGTAAATGATATTATATATGATATTATATTGGAATTATATTATACATTTATATCCTTATTATTTCATTCCATTAAATACGAAATAGAAATGAAAGTAGCGTTCATGCGTACGTACGGCTTACCGTCTCCATGAACGGTGCATTCCATTTATTACCTATAAATGTTACGTAATATTATGAATGAATGTATATACTGTATATATATGATATATATTATATCTACATCATTAATATAATTCTGGATATAATGGATATTTCACCACATGAACAACTTGTAATTATAAGAAGTTTATTTTTGACTCAAGTACCAAAGATCGACAAAACAACCGTTATTAACTTAAATAATTACATAATGTTAATAACATGGTAATAAGTAATATAAAAGGAATAATGATCATGAAAAAGGTTCTTATGTAAATAGAAATTAACTATAGTTTATTATTCAGGAGGTTAAAGAACGGCCAAGTCAGGACAGGATGCAAGGTAAGGGAACTTCATAACCCAACTTCCATTCTTTGGGTTAATCTCCTACTTTCAAATTATGTCATGATATTATTATGTATTATTTTGTATTTTTACTCTCCTTATGTGTACCTATAGTGAATACACATAATATATCTATTTTATTTTAAAAATGATCTTTCGAAGGACTTCGTCTCAATCTCCTTTCATTGAGGCATATTTGGTTTTATACACAAATTTCATTTATACGGTGTATAAACCACTTTGACTTTTACGTTTATTCAAAAGGAATCTTTTTTATACGAAGCGTTTACTAAACGACAAAAGGGAATGTTTTTGTCGTACGTATGTGGCGACAACAACTTCTCCGCCACCGTGACCACTATTTGAGTTTCGGCTTCCTCTACAAGTCATACCTTTTTTTAATGAAAAATAAATACCATGTTATACTTTTCTTTTATCTTGGTATTGAAAATGGTTTTGAAAGCATTTTTATTATATCAATGTGTTGTATTGATATCTTGTGATTGAAATGTGGAAATTTTATGTTTCCTTTATGCATGTTTTATGTGATATGATTGTGTTATGGTTTATGAGATGTTTAAACCTGTTCATATGAGGAATGTATTGGACTTAATAAGTGACGGGTGGAGCCCGCTATAGCTCCTCAATGCATCGGTATGTCTCATGAGACAACTAGACGTGGAATTGGCCGAGACCCTTTCCCAATTTGATTTATGGTTTTGGCCGATGCCTTAATCATTTTAGACGTCTTGGCCGAGGCCTTGACAAATTGTTTCAGAATGTCCTGCATTATACATTCCCTCATTATGAATGTGGTTATTGATCTTTCATGTGATTATTCGTCTAGTAGAATATCCATGTGAGTAAGTAAGTGGCATTATTTGATTTTAATTTTTCCATATTATGCTAAAGTTCAAGTTTAATAAATCTTTTGTTTAGTTATATATTGCCTTAAATGTTAATGTTTATTTATGAAAGCTTCCGCAATATTGTTATCCTTGCTGAGCATCTGAGCTCACCCCTTTCAATGTTTTAATATTTTACAGGATGTGAAGAAGTATTTTATGAATGACCTGCAGGGATAGTCAGAAGAGGATATGAGTGTAGACTATGGAGACTTTGTTATTGTAGTTTTTCACTTTATGATGTAATGTAACGTTTGCGAATGTATCTAGTGTTTCCAAGGCAACTAAACTAATCGGTCATTCGAGACTTGATCCTTTGTGATGATGCCAATTTTACGAAGTAATGCACCGACTCTGGGTTGCTGGGGTCGGGGCATTACAATTGGTGCCACATGAAATTGGAAGAATGTGGGTGGAATGCCCACTTTAAAAAATTTAAAAGAACACCATTGCTCCTACACTATAAAATGAAACTCACCCCTTCCATTTATTCACAACCCTAAAAACCATTGTATCTCCCAAAAAATACTAATATAAACTTTCAAATTATTCTACATAAACATAGATGACTAAATTGGATAATTAATCCAAACAAGAAATCCATTTCTTTTATCGGAGTAGCCCAACGACCTTCATTTTTTTTATTATTTTTATAATTCACCTTTCATGGGGTGAGGTGGAACCCTTACAAGGCCTGAAGGCTAAGAGACAATTACATGACTGGTAGGTCTTAGAGGGAATCTCCATGTTAAGATAATATTGAACTACTCCTCCCCAACATATGTCTGGATATCTGTACTCTTGCTTCAAATGGACGATCGTATAGCTGTCCTATGAAATGTTTCATAGGCTTGGTACCTAAGAAAATTCCATAACCTCTCATTCTTCCAATTCTGGTTAGCTCTTCTATAGTGAATGTCCCTGCCCAAATCCTCATTTGAATTCTTATCGCTGGATTCTATATAGTAAAACTGCATCATGTGGCCTGAAGACCTTGGAGTAGCCCTAAGGCCTTAATCTGGCATGATGCCCTTGAGATACAATTGGTCTAATCTCCTTAGGTGACCCTAAATCCTTGCGGGACTTGAGGACTAAACCGGTGGCCCAATGAAAATGTAGTCTATTTTTAATTTTCCACCTCTCATGGTGTGAATTATGATGGGAACTATAAATTTATAATATATATATAATATTTATTATTTATTTAAGATAATTTAATTTTAATATAATACACACATTAATTATTTACATTTTCTGTAAATAAAATAACTTCTTTTATTAACATGTGGACTACCTCCCCCTAAATCGATGTGATACATTCACACATTATATGGAATGTATTAAGGATTTATTTATTAAATTATTTGATATATAAGAAATAATAATCTAATTTAATGGTTTTCATAATATATATATATATATATATATTCATATATGTAAATTAAGTTATATCATTCCTTACAAAAATAAAATAGGAACAACATTCATGCGTACGTACAACTCATCATCTCGATGAACTATGTATTCCATTTTATACATCAACATTATAGATTTTTTTATAAATAAAAATATAATGAATATATATGATATATATATATCATGTAATAAATTTATTAAATTAATAAATCAAGATCTATGTGAGATTCCCTATAATTACAAGTCAAAACATGTATGAAAAGCAAGGCGGTTATCACCTGAAATGTAACATTAACATGGAGTTATTAATTAAAAGGTAATATAAAGACATAAGTAAATTATATATGATATTATATATATTAATACCCTTATTTAATGTGTTTATAATAAAATTATACATATTAAAAATTATGTTTTAATTAGTACAATGAGAGTCAAGACATATGGTAAGGGTTTTCTCATCTCACATTTATATTCAATGAGACACAATACTTGTTCACCACCTATTTCTTATGGCTCGTGAGTATAATTATCATGGATGTATTATATTATTCTCATTATTAAATTTATGGGTTTTTAAATAACCATTTTCTGATATTTATTTCATCGGGTTTCTATTTTAAATGTTACAAAATTAATAATGTAATTGTTTTTCAATATGACTTTGAGGCACTTGTCTTGATATGTACTTATATTTTTATATAATGTGTATATACTACCATTGAAATTTTATATAAATAATAAAATTATTTTAATGATATTATATGAATTATATAATGTTAATATTTCAATTGTATTTTGATTCACAGTAACTAGTGGTAACGACTTATTTCAACAATATCATCTTCTATCAATATTTTTAATGATTATATTTCCATTTTTGAAATATTATGATCTACATAAAAATAAATTTCATGAATATTATTACCCTTTAGTTATTTGTTTTATGAAATATTAATGCTTTCATTTTTCCTCTCCTTGGTAAATAAGACAATTAAAGAACAAATTAATGAAAATATGACTTTATTTCTCCTTTCACGTGGAAATATATCTTTCTTCAAAACCATGTTTTCAAATAATTATTTTAAAATCGTTATAAATATATCCTATTATTGTTTAAGTAATTTTTTCCCCACGTTTTACATTTAATAAAAGGGGTTTTAAAAAATAATATTCATTTCATTTTTGGATCTATGGACTTTTATGATGTTTTTAAAACACAAAAGAAATATTCAAGATGTATACGTTTTCCACCATCATGTTCATCCATCCATTGATGATTCTATTTATTTATTAAAATATATCTTTTTAGAAAAAATATACATTTTATTATGAATATTTTTTTAATATTATTTACAAATAAAAAGATTTTGAAAAATGTATTCATTTTTAAAAAAAGTTTTAAATGATTTTAAAATATTCCATTATATGATTTGAATTTTTTTTTGAAATAAAAGAATTTAAATTATTTAAAATCTTATATTATAAGATTTCAATGTATTCTAAATTGAAACGGTTTACACAATGATTTCATGGTTCTTTTATAAATTTTTACGGAAAACAAATATCGAAATGATTTCATGCTTCATTAATATGTTTTTATGAATATTTATATCACAAATATTCTTGGGATTTCTTAATATATTTTCATTGAAAAGGGAATTTAATATTTTTTGAGGACTTAGATATATTTTATCAAATTATTATCATTGGAAATATGTTTTCAAAACTTTTTATGTTTTAAAACCCCCTTTTTCAAATAAGAAAGGTTATTTTTCTATGGGAATGATATTAATAAATATGATGACATTATTTTCCATATAATATGAAATTTTTCACTTTAACTCGTAATTTTAAGGGAAATGATACCAATGTTACATTTATATTATTTATTTAAATTGTTTATGTTTTGACAGAATATTTTTTATGAATCTTATTTCTCTTTCATTGGTTATAATTTTTTGATACCCATTTCCCTATAATGGGATATTTATTTATGAATCACATTCATCTTTCATAGGTTACTTACTTAAGAAACACATTTCCCTTCCATGGGTTATATGTTTATGAAAACCTCTTATTTTAATGGGTTATGATTTGATGAAATGACTATGAAACCATTCACATTTCCATAAGTTATGTTGTCTTTACATGTTTGTGGTTCACATTTTATTTCATGGGTTATGCTATGATTTCTTATGATATTGTAAGACATGTATATATGATTTCTTTTTGAGATGGTTGGGACCTATATATCCTTCAAATTCATTGGGTAAACACTTATATATAATGAGATAATCATGGAAAGAATGAGGGGTGAACTCACCATAGTAATGTACATTGTCTACTAAAATGGTTTTTTGAGAAAACCTTGACAACTAAAATGGTCATGGTAGTATAGCATAACAACAAAAATGTTATGGGGAGTTAAACCATTATACTGGTATGCCCTTGGAAGAGATTACCTGACTACTATAGATAAAATTTTATATTTTAATCTGTCTTGCATTGATTCTATGTCATATTATTGTGTTAATTATTAATGTATTATGCACCTGATTACCTAATTATTATTGTCTTAGTAATAGAAAATATTTATTCCACGACTCATGTTTATGATATTTTATTTTCAGGGTGTAATATTATAATTTTTTTCTCATTTTATCAAACACTTATGTATTATCATTCTTAAATATATAAATATTATTTTGCGTAGTTTCTGAGAATTTGAGACCATCTCTTTCTTATGATTCATTTCCCTAGGTTATCAATACAGGTTCCATTTAGAAGTACCAATGAGTAAGATCTTGTGGAAAACAATGAATATCATTCACTATGTTATATTGTTTTTTAGAAGTTCACAAAAGCACTAAAATATTATGTTCCTAGGTCATATATTCTTCTATTGTGTTCAATATTCATCGAATATGATTTAATATCCCTGAATTTTAATATTTTTTTGATATAGTTTGTATCTATGGAAAGGTTTAGTCATCCATAGGATACAAATATTGGAAACCAGTAGTGAGATCACATGATATATTTAAATGGTTATGTCTAGTGATGTAACTATGGATGCATCTAATAATGAGAAAATGATTAAGAAAATGTACTATAATTTTGTTAAAGTATAGAATTGGTAGATATTTCAGAATATACCCCTTTATGTATACTACATGTGGATGTGGCTCTAGTACGATGAGTGTCAATACATATGGTATGGTCATGTCACATTTTTTGTATAGGATACATAGGCCATGCTCTCCTCATATTCGTTTGGTATCGTGTGTATAAATCCCATGGAGGAAGTATATGATTCATATAAAAATATAAAATTTATTTTCATATCCAATTTATGATCTTTAATTCATGTATTTTATGATTAAAAGGATACTAAATTTTTAGAGTAATTTGTCTCAATTTTCCTTCTTTGAGACACATGCAATACTATGCAGCTATATTTTTATATGAGGTGAAAATATATCATTTGACATGTTATATCATTAATATAATTTATAAAATGATATTATCAAATTCAAGAAATGTTATTATTTTCATCTTATTGTGATTCATCTTTACAAAATGAGTAATTATTTCTTTCTACAATCTAATCATTTATCGAGATTGTTTCTTATCTTTCTTCAATTGATGAAAATATATTATACATCTCCAAAGATCAATAATGAAATATCTTAAACTCTATTTATTCATTTTATATCCTTTTAATAGTACCATTTTTTTACTATTTGGTACTTAAGATAATTAAGTCATTTTTTACGAAAATCCAAATTCATTTCTCTTTATGTCTGAAATCTGGGTTTCTTGAAAAACATGATTTTTAAAAACTATTTAAAAAATATTTTAACTTTCTCCTATGATATATAAATTATACTGTTTTCACACATTTACCTTTTTTTAAATGTTCTTTATTAAATATTGTTTTCATTTTTTGATTGATGATCTCTTTAAATCTCTTTATGGAAATAAATGAATATTCATTATATACAGATTTATCTACGCTCATGGCCATCTTTCAATTATGTCTTACATTGAAAGTCTAAAAAATTCATTTCTAATAAAAAATTCCTAATATTATGTAAATTAATTATTCATAATGTTATTTTCACAAAAAATTACTTTGAAAAATTATTTATAATAAAAAAAGTATTAAATGATTCGAAATGATCCATTATATGTTTTAAAAATTTTATTTTCAGTGAAAATGATTTCAATTATTTGAAATATTAAATTACAAAATTTAGATATACTCTCAATGAACTAAATATTAAAGATATATCTTTATCATTATCAGTTTAATTTTAAAGATAATTTTTCCAAGTTACTTTTATATGTTTTCAAGGAAATCATTTCAAAAAAATTAACATAATTTTAAATGTTTCAAGGAAAATGGATTTAGAAATAATTTTAGGAATCTATAATAAGTATTTAAGGATTAGGATCTTTCAAAATGATTTCAAGCCTTCTTTATATTTTTTCTATGTATTTTAAATTAAAAGTGTTTTCAAAATATTTTATGGTTTTTTAAAATCATTATTCAAAGAATAAATTATATTCTGCTTAGGAAATATATTTTAATTGATATTTCTAATTTTTTTCCAATCTATAATGGAATATTTTTTATGATAATAATTTCTTAACAGAAAATAATTCATCTTTTAAATTAATTTTAAATATTTAATGGTATAATGTTTTACTGGGATGAAATTTATGAAATTGATTTATCTTTCTGAGGTTTTATATTTATGAAATCAATTTCATTTTCACTGGTTATATTTTTATGAAAACAATTTCTATTTCAAGGGTTATTTGTTTTTTAAAGTTGTTTTCATTTCATGGTTAATATTTTCTAAAAACATTATTATTTTCATGGGTTATGTTAGGATCAAATGATTGGGAAATATATATCTTTTAATATATTATGATATGATTTCATTTTAGGATTCCCGTTTCATTTTATGGTTTTGAATAAGATTGATTATGATCTTGTGGTACATGATTTTTTGATTTCATCAGTATACTGTGGGACCTATATATCGATCCAATTCATTGATTAATGATTTGTATCAAATGATACATCACGGATTGAATTGGGAGTGAACGTGGTTCATTAAATGAAATTGTTTGTTAATATGGTCTTGGGATTGAACCTTGACTACTAAGTTGGACATGGGAGTGATCCAACTCTAACCCGATTGTATTGGAAGTGAACCCATGAATCTAATATAGATTTGGATTTGATGAATTATCAACTATGGAAATCATTTTTTAGTCTTATATTACGACCAAATTTTTTTTGTCTTATTCCTATATTTTGATTTTATGGTTTCTCAGATATATTCCATTAAAATTTGTGTCTTAATAATTTTCAGTATTTATTCCAGACTCAAGTGTAAAATATATGTTATGTAGGGTAATATAATATAATTTTCCCTATGTTCTCATACATATATGTTCATTATTATTCTTATGTGTCTATTTTATTTATCCTTACAAGCATGTGAGTTAACCCCTTTCTTATGATTCATTTCCCAATGTAATAATGAAAATTTATAAGTGAGATTACTATGGGGGATGATCTTTTGGGAATTAGTTTATTTACTTAACCATGTTATATAAATTTGTCACACGTTCCTAAAAAATCTATTCTATTATTGTCATTAGGAATTTATTATTTTAATTATCTTAATATTTATCTAAAATAATTTAATATACATGTTGGTAAATCCCGAATCTGTATAAAAGTTTTATCATGTAGACAAAATAATTTTATTTGAATCACCCATTGGGACATGGTGAAGGGTATGGATGTGGAGGTGGACATAAAAAATTTGGAATAGAAGAAATACATGGATAATATCATACTCTAAAGGGGAACATATATTATATAATAGTGAAATTATTAAATACCATCATTTTATCTAGTTTATTATATTATTCATTATATTCTTATTGGGAACCACAATACATAATATAAATAACCTTATCAAAATTATTACCTGTCTTGGTGAAGAGGATTTAGGATCCCAAGGATTTCTATATTCAATTTTGATTTCAGAAGAGACTATATAATGCGTATCGCATTTGTGAGATGATGATGATGAAATATCATTCTGATTGAGATTTAATTATACTTCATATATAGGATTAAATATTATAAATATAATTTACATGTTGTATTATCTATATAATATTGTTGATTTCTTTTTTAGGACAATTGTGTTCTACATTGAGAAGGTCCATCATGTATTTGACATTAGTGGTATGGATTATAGTATGGATTACAAATGCTTAGATATATTTCGGATTTTATGACAATTTATATCTGTAGATTCATTATATTCATTGGTGGATGAGATTTCTAGATACTTGGATGATTTCCATGAAGCTTTTTCTAGGTATTTTGTTTCCCCATAACCTTGTTGTGATAATGATTTTGGGAAGGGGTGCAATTGAAATCTTCTCTAATTTTGTGGGATCCCTATTGGTAGATCATTGGGAGTTATAGAACATGAGAATCCTATATTGATAATTTTTCTAAGAATGTATATATTTAAATTATCATATCTCTATAGGGATTTCTAGTGTTGTTCGTCAAGAATCACAACAATAGTCTTGTGTGTTATATAGGCTACTGAATGAGGAAACAGGTAACAATATAGAATTATTAATCTATTATACAGATTAATAATCTATTTAGCTATTTCATCGTGGCCATGGAGTTTTAAATGATCGATTTTCTATCAAAGATATCATTTGATGAGAGTGATATAAGATGATATTTGGATTATTTCTTTTAAATTTAGGTTATAGAAATTGTAGTTTGTTTTTATTTTTATCAATTAGATAATTTCTACCTCTATTTTAATGGAATAAATGGTATCCATATTACATGAGTTCCTAGGTTAAATTTGGGTAGTGTTAATCAATTACACCTTCACATTCTCAAGGTTAGTGGAGGAGCATGAAGGGTATGACATTAAAATTTTTCATTCCCTTTAGTACCACATACACTTCCAAATCTTCTTCATGAATAATGTTTTGGAGGAGTAAATTTTATTATCAATGTGGATATTTTTTTATTATTGATATTCATTAAATCCATATTTGATCGAAGAATTTGTTATTTAATAGAACAAATAAATATTGAAATTTTTAATATCTTGTTTCGAATATGAGGATTTTATTGAATGACCATGTCCTAATTTCATCACCATTAATATCCTTGTAAAGGATGAAAAAATCAATATTTTGGACTGATCAATGTTAGGAATCATTATATAAATTATATTAATATTGATCATACCATAATTTAACATCTATTGTTGGGTATGATGACTGAGGTTTTCTATGAAATTCATCATTATAGTATTCCATTCTTATAGATGTAAAAGTTGAAATTGATTTCTTCTATAAATTTTTCGATGAATCACCATGAATGTAACTCCAGTGCCCCTGATATTGAGATGAATGTGGTAGTGATTTCCCTAAATATTGTGTGACATTACCCTATCATTATTTTCATTATGGTCATAAAAAATAATAAGATATTGAGTTATGTTATCTTCTAGTTATCTCTAAATCTATGATTATGATAATAATTGAATTATTATATAACCATTAATTTTGAGATAACGTATAACATTGTGATGGTGAATATAGTTGTTCATTGAGTAGAGAAATGTCATGAGAATGTATTTATTAAGTTTAATGGTTTTCTTGGGGAGGAATGGGGGAGAATGTTTGGATGTACCGTGAATGGGAGGAGGGTGGTGGAAAATGATATCTATTCGTAGATTATAGTGTAATTATTTTTGATTTAAAAGGGGGTCGTGTCTCAATATTGTGACTCCGTAGTGGAATTTTTATAGAACATTGATTTTAATAGTGATTCTCTAGAGGGATGTAATGTGGTTTTTCATCATCTAGTGATACATATTGGGATTTTTTTTATTCTATAGATGATGTATGGGGAGGGTATATGGGACTTTCATAGTTAGGAAGTGACATCATGACTTGGTATATCTAATATATTCCATTCCCTATTGGATTAAATTTGGTTACATTGAATTTTGTGGTTAGTTTTGTATTTCAAATAACTTTGTGTAGTATAATTTTATTCAACAGTATAGAATCATGATCCTAGAGGGTTGTTATAGTCATTCAATGTCATTGAGTGAAAATGTTAGGACATCATATTGTATTTAATAATGTGTTTACCTCAATACCATAGAGTATGTGATAATTTTATGTTGATAATAGATCATTTAAGGAATTTAGATCACTCCTTGGTGATATGGGAGTTTAGTCATGCTGAGACCATGGAAATGTGGTATCACTACTACCAAAATAGGAAAGAGAAGCTTCACCCTTTAACAGCGCTAAAAAAGCACTGTTAAAAGGGACCCTTTATCTATGCTTTTTTAGAAATGATAAATGTCGTCCATTTATCAACGCTTTGTTTAGCCTTGTTAAAGGAGACCCCTTTATCAACTATTTTTTAGTAAAGTTGATTAAGGGGGGCTTTATCAATGGTTTTTCCTAGATATGATAAATTTTAATTTGTAAAAGAATCATGAAAAATAATATATTTTTATATAAGTATATTTATATAGATATAAATATAATATATATTTTGGAAATATGATTTAGATAAGTATAAATAGACTATTACATTTAATATCTTTAAAATTTAGTGAAAATGGCATTAAAATATTTTAAAAAATACTATCAATTAATAATCTGAAAATTATCATTGATTAATAATCATTTAATAACAATTTAATGAAAAAAAATCAACAAATATCAATAAAATATCTAAAATTAATTGAAAATGCTACTCAAACTTCAAACAGCCATATATTTTGATTCGAGTGTCCAATTGAGCTCTACAACTTATCAAATCAATGGCAACGTCGAGATCTAAACGCTGGGCACAAAAGGAAACCATATATCACCTTTTTTAGGACAATAAAGGCCCCAAAAACTTCCAAAATTGAGTTTTTAGTTGGGATATCCTGATTTGTTAACATTAAAACAAGTATATCTTCTGATCCGGATGTCAGTTAGGCCTGTAGAATATATCAAATCGGGGATTGTTTCATTTTCATCAATTTGAATGGTTTTGGAGTTGAAACAGGCTTTTAGGATTAGATATTATGGTCTTCTTAACATTTTATGGCTTTTCGAATACACATTTATATGTGTATTTATTCGTAAATATATATGTGTCTGTGCTTGTGTGTGTCTGCGTGTGTGTGTAGGTTCTATATATGTATGTATGTATATATATATATATTTCTATTTATATTTATAAATACACATAAATAACATATTTTATTAATGTATTTAATGCTAATATTATTAATATATATTAATATAAAATTGAATATACAGATTAAATATTATATATATATATATATATATATATTAACATACGAATGAATATATACATACTGATATCTGAATAAATATATATGTATTAATATGACTAAATATATTTATATAAATATGAATCTATATTAATTTAATAATAAATATTAATATATATATATATTAATATATAATAATATGCAAATAAATAAATATAAATAAATATATATTAATATATGAAAAAATATATATGTATTTATATACCTAAATATATTTATATTAATATGAATCTATATTAATATACGAATAAATATAAATATAAATATAAATATATATATATTTACATGGAGAAAAAAACGAAATGACATAGTGGTAATGGTGCAGGTGAGCAAAGGGGGAGGTTATAAGTTCGTGTTTGGGTGGACGCAATGATGTTCGCACGTGTGGAGGACGTGTGGGAAAGGCATCATGTGGGAGAGTGTGATGGGGTTCTACGTAACTCTGATAAAGTAGGGGTATGTGTTGTTAAAAGATCCCCCCCCCCGCATTATATAACTATTTGTATTTTATTTAATTTTTTTTTTTACTTTTTTTAGCATTTTTTAAAAGCGATGATGAAAGACACCGTTTATCATTGCTAAAAAATACAGATAAATGGGTTGTTTATCAGTTCTTTTTTTAGCACTGATAAAATATGGCTTTATCAGCTCTTTATTGAGTGTTGATAAAAGGGACCCCCCCTTATCATCGCCTCGATTAATTGTGATTTTTTAACGATGTTAATGAACTTTTCTAACGCTGATAAAGGCCAAATCTGTAGTAGTGTATATAGATGAACAGGTGTAGGTTCATGGGTTACCAAGGATGTTCATTGAAAATAAGGACACTAGTTCCACCTCATTATTATGGGGTTTTCCTCACCAATATTTTGGTTCTCCTATTTTAATTATTTTATATTTCTATAATTATATCGACGGAAAGTAAAGTTATGTAATTAATGGAGTTGAGGGTTCACTGGGAAATTTCATTCTAGATTTGGTGAATCTTTTTTGATGAAAATTTTCTTATATGTGTTTTCCTATAATATTAGATGTAACTTTTTGGAAATTCATCCAATTTCTTTTGGGTGAATTTTTGGAGGTTGATAGTTTATTATTGATATATGGTATCATTTATGAGAAGAGGTTAACAATGTGACCATGTATGTTCTGGGATAAATGGATGGACATTGTGAATTCCCCCACCATATATTGTATTGTCATAATATGTAAGAGATTGTGTAGACTTATTATGTCTCCCATGTGAATTAATGTTTACAGTGGATGTCTACACACAATGAAATGATTTATGGAACATTGTGAAAAATCATTATGATTTCATTGTTAACATTTCCAATTTTCAATATGATGAGTCTTTATTAATGTTATGTTGTGTTTTTCATCAAAGTATTTTTCCCAAGGGTGTAAATAAGTATTATGTTGATGTGATTTTTTGAATTACTATGTTTATTATGACATAAAATCTATAGAATGAGGGTTAGTGGTTCTTCAATGGGTACTAATACTATGGGCTGATTGGATTCATGATTAGAATTATCATTAATTATAACAGATTGGAATGCTTCACTAACAATAAATACTTAAATGATATAATGTTTTGGTAGTATGATTTTTTGAGGATATGTGGAATCATATCCGTTATGGTGTTACGATTGACTATCAGGTTTTAGAAAAATAGTTTTTTCGATTAGATATAAATTGGTAAACCATTCATTTTCCATTTATTTACATTAACATCCATTAGGGCATGGGTGTTTAGAGTCGTTCAATGGTATTTCATCAGTCCCTTAATGTTAGGTGATTACTCATGGATTTTAGAGAACTAATGGTAGTGAACTAAGGATAGTTCCCTTCACATTTATAATTATTTTCTCTTTTTTTATCTGGGAGTGTTTTTAGTATGAATTGTGGTTGGATTTATGAGTTTTGGGTTGTGGATTTTATGTGTGTTGTATTATTCTAGGTCGATATTCGATTTTCCACTCATGTTTGTGTCTTTTTCATTTGTTTAGTATTCCATGTGAATTATTTTTGAAGGAGTGGTTTAGGATTGGGATTTGAGAACATAATTCAATTATATAAGATATATGGAATTAATATGATCTAGTTTTATTTAGGTGGATTTTATGAATTGGGATAATTAATTATAATCAACAAAATATAATTAAAAAACATGGGATTGGGTGAATTGTTTGTTTAATCTTGTTTTAAATTAATATTCATATGAAATCAAGGGATTACATTGGTACTATTAAATTTCATTATGGATTCATTTATGAAAATTTTCAATTATATAAATAATAGAAACCATATTAATATAAAATAATCAATATAATTATAGTAATTAATAATTTTAACAGAATGAATAAATTTATATTAATACATGTTTTGAATAGATGAAATAAATGATGATATCTTATTTTTTGTACATCTGAAGGGGTCATTGTACATATATTTGTATGAGTATTGTTTTTTTTTGTTTTTTTAATGTTGATCTAAGTCAAAACCAATTAGTTTGGATTGTGAAACAGAAAAATGGATTCCATTTCATGGTTGGATAGTTGGGAAGTGTTTGTTTTAAATATTTCATTTGGTTAGTGGTTTATTTGAAATATGGATAAAATGGTTGACCTGAAATTTGTTATGTGGTGGTTACATAAATTATTTTAAGGATTGAAGGTAAGAATTTAAATGACAATGGGTTGTGAATGAAATTCAATAGAATTTAATTAAAGGATTATTTTTATGAATAATTTAAGTGATATAATGGAACAAGTAATGATTGATTATGATATTTATTTGAAAAATAAATCTGACAGAATTGTTAACATAAAACCTAAATTTGATTAAATTATTTTATTTAATGTGTAATTTATTATAATCTTTTTATATAATATATTTATAATTTGTTGTTAGTTTTATTATTCTTAGGAAGTATTGTATGGTTATGGTAGCTATTTCTTGTGTTAATATGGAAACATTTTTATATGTTTGTGCTCTATAATTATGATGATTTAAAAAATATAGTCGTATTAGATTATGTGTATCATATTATACATCAATTTTCATATTATTTTTATTTTATTCATATATTATTTGGATAAACATACCAATGAATAAAATTTCTTGGTTATGAGTTTCATCAAAAAATATCTATATTAGATTTGGGTATTATGTCTAAACACCCATAACCCATGTCTTCCATCATGGTGTGGTAATGGTTTTGATCCCTGAAAGTATATATGATCAAACAATAATAGTATTCATTTTACACATTGATTGTTTATTTTGATTCATATTTTTTTATCATAAAAAAATAAAATATGATGAATTAGAAGAACCTATGGGTCATTGATATGGTCTCTCATGGTTGTGGTCATTTATGGTTCAAGGAGGGAATTAGGTTAAATCTTTTCATGATCATGAATCCCTATTTTATTGGGTATATATTAGAAGTTATGTAGTGTGTTTGGAATTTGGTGTGTGTTGATATATACATGGTTATGGTTATTATATGGTTTTTGTGTGTGGTGTGTGGTATGTGGATATGCGATTATATTTTTATGGTGTTATATGAAATAATATAAGTAGGTATGAGATAGAGAAATAATTTTATATAGGAATGTGAGAGATAATTACAATTAGGGTAGTAGTTCATGGGACTATTTGTGATATATTCTTTGGATATTAGTTTAATAAGCAAGAAAGTGATATTAAGTGAGGTAGAATCGATGAGAATGGATCTTATATTAAACTTTGTATGTCCTTAGTTATTTTTCTAAATTTTTACTGTAAACATTTTATGATTCCTGATCCTTTTTCTAAAAGCTCATCACTATGTTCCTACTATGTATATATGTTATTCTAACTCTAATATTTATAAATATTATTTATGGATTCTATGAGGGATTTTTTGAATGATCTGAAGATAAAATTCCGGGTGTTTTTGATAACTTATAGAGTCACTGTCAAGTAATTTTATTCATTATTTCAATTTAGAGGCTTGATATGTCCACGAAGATACATTATTTTAGTGAGATACCATTTTTTTGATATATATTAATATTGATGGGTGGTTTTACAATATATTAATAGGATTAATGCGGGGTATTCATCTTATTTTTATGATTATAACCATGATGAATGTAAAAACCCTATTGTTAACTGGAGACATGATTTAGGTGTAACTATTGTCTTCAGTAGAGGACTAGTAATGGTTCTTAGTGGGGGAATTTCATTATAGAAAGGATTATTTTTGGGTTATTCTACTATATATTTGTCCTTGTATAATCATATATAAAGCTTCTTTATTTTTCACACCTGAGATTGTTTGATCCACGGTTGTGGTAATGTTGTTTTGGGGTCTCAATTTTTTTTAATTTTCCTAATGTGATACTTTTTGATAGTAATATATTCAGTGTAACTATCATGTCATGTTATCCATTATTTCATAGATATCATTTCGTAAATATCATATCCTTATGAATATGAAGTATATTTTTTATGGTTCCTTTCATTGAACATGATTCATAACTATGGTTCATAGAGTTGATTGTGGAATGATTAATGTTTTTTATTGTTTTATGGGGGATCATGTGTTGATGTTAGTGAACATTTGATATTACATGGCCTCAATTAAATTATTATGACAATGAGATTCATACACAATATTCGGGGATAGATAAAGGTCGATAATGATAGGATTTATATAGATTCATTTTAATCAAAAACATTGTATTGTTTCCATTTATCATTATTTTAGGGAATTTTGATTTCTATATTTTATTTTAAATTCAAATTGTATCTCAGAGAAATTCATATTTTTTACAAATCCTACTAAATTATTCGAAATTAATAATTTTTTAGGGAGTTAATTAAACCATTTTGGTGGCTTATTACCTTATATTTGAGAGATAATTAACATTGGATATAAGGAAAATCTATATCACATTATATATCATTCCTTCTTATTGTTCCTATATAATTATAATATGGATGTGATGGTACATCATACAGAGTGAGGTTGGTTTTAGTTATTGATATACCCTATAGTGTTACAGGATAAGGAGGGATTCCATTGGGTGTTTATAATAGTTGATCTATCAAATCCTTGTTCTTCATTCATAATTCATATTGATGGATTAGTTTTAGTATGTAATTATTATCTATTGACTTCAATGATATGTGAATTTTGTGAAACTGCAAATATATTTCTTCATTTTTTGAATTGTAAAAATATTCCTAATATTGATAATGATTCGTAGAATTTTTTTAAGAAGGGAAATCAGAATTTTTTGGCTAGATTAAAAAATTAAATGTCATTCCTCAGGTGATTATACACATGATTGTAGATGTTATTTCTATGGAAAAATTATTTATTGATAATAACATATTAAAAATTCCTTCTAAATGGGGTTAATAATTTAGATATAATAATTTAATTGTTATTGTAAAAATTGATATTTTTAATATTCTAATTTGTGAATAATATTTTAAAAGTATATAAAAATACAGTTAATGTTTTTTAATTTATTACTATGTTGTTATTGATTACATGAAATGAAAATATAGTTGAGGGTTTTTGGGTTTGTGATAACATTGAATTCTATAATTTATAAAATATTCTGTAATTAAAAATTAAAAATTCCAAAATATTATAAATGAATCAATAGTTTGGATATATGGAATTATGGTTTTTATATTCAAATATAAAATTATTATTTAAAATGAATGAATGGTTGATGATAAGTTAAATGATGTGAATACATATTATATATACTAGTGTTTACCTTTAAATTTAGTGTTTTATTTTCATTGTTGAAATGATTGTTCATTTTTCATTGTAGATGATTTGGGATATATCTTGCGGTTATGTTATGATATTTATGGATGGTTAGTAATGTGTTTATGTTGGGAATCATGAGTTATTGTGTGGTAATATAGTTCATTTTCTAAAATTATGTTGTTTTTTGTATATTTTATAAATATTTTTATATCATGATGTGTATGGTTGTTATATGTTCATGTTGTTGTTTGATCATGGTATAGAACTATCATGGAATAAATGAAATTGTAATTGATAGTGGGTCATCAATTATAGAGTGTGGGATTTTAAATTATTAATGGTAATGGATGAAATAATTATGAAAAATAAATAATGAAGTCATTTAATGGGGAATTGTTTGTATAATTTAATTAATATTAATACTGATAAATTAATGAAATAAATAATGTAAAATGATAGAAAATTGGTAATATTAAAAATATAATGATGGTATGGCTAAATATGGTGTTTTCATTTATATAGTTTTATTGCTTGGATTTGTGGGGTAGGATTGTGGTGTAGTTATGGTAGTTTTATATAGTGTATATAAGAAGTAATACAATGTATTTTACGGGTGATAATACTATATTCATAGTTTGAACTCATTGCATGGCCTTCTTTTTCTATAGAGTGTTCATTATAATTTATAATTATTTTTAACAAACCTCCACTCAATCTAAATAACAGGGTCTACAACTATATTGTTAATGGTTCTAATATTTTATTCTAATAGATACATTCTATATGGAATAGATTTTTGATTTCTCTTTTTTCACTAATATCCCTTTATACACACAACATGTTTGGACAGATAATTGATTGTATATAAATAAAATATATAACAACTTATGTGAATTAAATTTTTTTAATTATATATATTGGTAATTACAGTTCATGTAAGGTATATATAATATAGTTTTTAAATTCTGAATATGACGTATAAATATATATGTTGATCTTAATATGTGGTTATTACGAGGGATTTTTTTTTTGATTATGTGAGTTATAAGGAGGGAATGATAATGATTTACATCATGTAAATAAGGCCTTAATATGATGTGGATATTATGTGTGGTCATGATATTATTATGGATTGTGGCATGTTTTGTGAATATATAGTCATTTTTATGATATTGTATGTGGATTTTGATATCCTATGATTTTCATGGGATTAAAGCATTTTATATAGTTCCATAAGTTGTAAGAAAGAATATATTATTGGGGATGTGATTTGGGGATAACATTTAGATATATTATCTAGTATTATATTACCTATGATTCAGATTTAATATTATTTATGATAGAAAATTAAAATAGTGGTTAGTTGATCAGTTATAGGTTCGAGTAAATTCAAATATTTATTTAGCAACTCTATTCATCATTTATCATTCATATGTGGTTTTAATGATGATCTTTCATAACACTTTTGTATGAACTACCATTATAAATTATATGTATATATATATCTCTATTTTTATATTTTAATGACTGATTAGGATCATCTTATTGAAATTATTTTCACAAACATAACATGTTTTAAGTTTATGAATTGCTTCTAAACGATCTATTTATTATATTAAATTAGAACTTTATTTTATGAATAACATTAAATGTTTTTTTGTCAAACAATTTTTCATCAATTTAATATAAAGTCTACTGTTGTATTATTTCATTGACCTAGGATTTTTAGTTTAATTACTACCATTCATGTCTGATATAACCTAAATGGTACATGATAATCTATTCACTATTAGTGAAAGTGTTGTGAATCATGTTGATGGAACCAAGCCGATTACTCGAGTGTAGGAGTTGGATTTTCAAGGCTCAATGACGCGTGGGAGATTAAAGGGGATAAATGCAACAATGGGACCCCATATATCTTCATTAAAGGCCCAATGGATCATTCCATTCATGGATGGATCAAATGGGCCTATAATCTCAATTATTCAAGCCCGTCTATGATCTTTAAAGCTTGGCCCACATGGTTGCACAAATTTGGATGTCTTGCACACATGGAGGATTATATAAATGGCATCATTGGACAACAATGTAAAACATGGTGGGATATTCACTCAATGTCAAATGTGGTGGGCTATAGATGAAAATTTGTGTGCTACATTTCCAAAAGTCCTTGTTAGACATTATCTTTTTTACTTTTAAGGCGACAAGGTATGTTTATCCTTTATGACTTTAGGGTATTAGAGTCATGTAAATTGTATCACCCTTTGGATATTAATAGCCTACCCCATGGAATTTTATTTTAATTCAAGACATAATTGAGATATTATGCTTTGTTTCACTCCACTATGTGAGAATTGTTCTGAATTTATCCTTTGCTCTTGTGCATTCATACCTTGTCAATCTACATGTTAGATTAGTTATCCTAAATCACAATTCCCCCAATTTTGTGCCTCAACCCAAGTGCATTTTCGTGTGGATTGGCTATCACATACCTCCCTTGATTGTGTTGCCTATATAGTTGGTTTCACTCCTTATAGATTTGATTGAATACTTTCTTCCGCAATCCATACCCATGAATTGTAACTTATCCCCAAACCGCATCCTACATCTTTTTTCCTACGCCGTGAAGATCGGGCTACCACATGCATCTCACATCATTTGGTATTAGAACTCTGGTTGACATAGTAGGCATCTATCACCCTCTTTTATCCCATATACCTATTACCCTATCATCTTTACTTATTATGCATTAATTCAAAAAAAATACCCTTATCTTTTATAACCTCCAGAATTGGACTTCATTGTGCAATATTGAATTATTTTTCCATTGATTCAATTGTTCATTCATGTTCTTTTTTACATTAATTCACTATTTGTGATTTTTATTTGATAAAAAAAATATCTCAACTCATCATTTTGTGCTACTCAAAATTATGCACATCGTTTTTTTGAGAGATTTCATAAAAAAAGTCTTATTCTCCGTTCATCATAATGTTCTTTAAAACTCCAAGCAAAAATCTTTTTGGGGAGATTTTTGGGGAAAAAGAATAAAAGTGTATAAAATTACATCATCACCATGCTTTTCATTATCATCACATTCCATTTCCACACATCACTTGTGCAGTCATTTTACTTAATCCCCATAATATTTTTTGCTCATATTGTTATTAAATTTTTGTATCTTGCACAATCGGGAAAAACCACCTACCACCTTTTTACCCCATCCTTCCACACTATTTTTGACTGTCTAAGATTTTCTAACCGTTTCACACTCATACGGGTTGTGTTAAACCATCCCCCAACACAATCTTGGTTTATCAACTATTTGTGGCACATGATCATCCCATACACGGTGTTATGTTTCATAGGATCTTGGGACTTAAATTGAGTGTTGTGAGTGAAGATAAATAAGCAAAAAATTATTTGATTGTGTGTAACTTTTGTGCGTGTGTGTGTTAGTGTTGTTTGTGCGCGTGTGTACAACTTGTGTGTGTGCATGTATAACCTTTTGAGAGTGTTTTTGTATCCTTGTATTCATGAGTTTGTTCATCTTCTGTGATTGAGTGTGTATATCTTGTTGTGTGTGTATGTGTTTACATATCATGTGTGTGAGTGTGTATCCTTGTGATAATATGTGTGTATTATTGTGTGCGTGAGTGTGTAAATATTGTGTGCGTGAGTGTGTATCCTTATGTGCATGAGTCTGTGTGTGTACATATTGTGTGTGTGTGTGTACATTTCGCATGTGTGAGTGAGTGTGTATCATTGTGTGTTTTTTACCCGGTGTGTGTTTGTGTTTGCATAACTTATCATGACAGAATATCATTGGATGAAAATTGCACATGTTAGCAATGAAGGATGTCGAAGTAGATCTCCTGCACCCGAAGCTACACAACCCCAAATGCATGCTTTGGTGAGCCACATCCAGAATCATCTTGATAGGAAATTGCAAGTGCTATATGAGAGGATTGATGGATTGGAGAATAAACTGAGCCCAAGGATGATCAATGATAACCCACTACGAACTCCAGCACCACGTGTAACATCCTCAAATGATAAAGGGTTAAATGACTAAATGATAAGACCCATGTCAACAAGGTGCACCTTCCTTTTCGGGAGCCTTCCTGATTAGAACTTCGCAGTTAACCGTGCTTGGCCTGGAGTAGTGATCAGGATGGGTGACTTTCTGGGATGTTTCCCAGGGTGTGTGTGAGTGAGGACAAAACACACTGGAAAAGACAGGTGTTGGCCTGTGGGGACTTTCATTAGTCAGATAACCTATTCGGGCATGTGGGTGAACCCTAGGGTGGGACCCACGTGTCTGCGGGGCAACTGGTGCTACCTGGTAGGACATGACCTGACAGCCATGTTAAGGCGGGGTGGATGTGCTGTCATGGAGACCCAGTTGTCACATTTGGTATCAGAGGAGGACCCAGCCTTAAGTGTGGTTCACTGCCTGGATTGAGATATAGGGCCCACAACGACGACGTTGTGCTCTAATATGGGTGTGATTGTAACATCCTCAAATGATAAAGGGTTAAATGAATAAAAGATATGACTCATGTCAACAAAGTGCACCTTTTTTTCAGGAGCTTGCTAGATTAGAACTCCATAGTAAAGCGTTCTTGGCATGGAGTAGTGATCAGGATGGGTGACCTTCTGGGAAGTTTCCCAGCGTGTGTGTGAGTGAGGACAAAACACACTAGAAAGGACAAGTGTTGGCATGTGGGGACTGTCATTGGTCAGATAACCCATTCGGGAATGTGGGTGAACTCTAGGGTGGGACCCACGTGTCTGCGGGGAAACTGGTGGTACCTGGTAGGCCAGGACCCGACGACCATGTTAAGGAGGGGTGGATGTGCTGTCACTAGGACCCAGTTGTCACACCACGTCATCCCCACATCCTGGAGGAGAAAATGGTGAACTTTGATGATGATCTTGATGATTTCCCACAAAAAAAGAAGGTTGTACCAACAACCTATAGGAGGACAAAAGAAACAACATGATGATGACCTACATGGAGGTATGAAGGTGAAGGTCCCATCTTTTCAAGGGAAAATAGACCCGGAAGCAAACATGGAGTGAGAGATGCGGATCAAGAAAGTATTATCATGCAATGCGTATTCGAAGGAGAAAAATGCCAAACTACCTTCCCTTGAATTTTTTGATTATTCATTAATATGGTGGGATCAAGTTTAGAAGGAGAGGGCTAGAGATGGTGGATGTCCCATCAAAACTTCTGAAGACATGAATTTATCCATGCAGAAGCGATTTGTCCACACACATTACCATAGAGATCGACAAAAAAACATGAACTCCTCAGCCAATGGAGTAACAGTGTAGAAGACTTCTACAGGAGATGAAAATTACCATGATTCGGGAAAACACTGAGGAGAATCCTGAGGCAACCATGGAATAATTTTTACGTGGGATCAATCAGGAGATTCCCAATCAAGTGGAGAGGTAAAACAATGTGGAAATAAAGACTGGAAGCATACTTGGAGTGGGAGATGCAGATCAAGCAAGTATTATCATGCCAAGCGTATTCCAAGGAGAAAAATGTCAAACTACCTTCCCTTGAATTTTTTTATTATTCATTAATAATGTGGGATCATTTTTAGAAGGAGAGGGCTAGATATGGTGTATATCCCATCAAAACTTCTGAAGACATGAATTTCTCCATGCAGAAGTGATTTTTTCACACACATTACCATAGAGATCGACACAAAAAACATCAACTCCTCACCCAATGGAGTAAGAGTGTAGAAGACTACTACAAGGAGATGAAAAATTCCATGATTCGGGAAAACTCTAAGGAGGATCATCAGGCATCGATGGTACAATTTTTACGTGGGATCAATCGGGAGATTCCCAATCAAGTGGATATGTAAAACCATGTGGAAATACAAGATATAATAAATCAAGCCACCAGGATCAAGAAACAATTAAAAAGGAGGAGAAACATGAGGAATCCTGGTACCCCTTTCACTCCTTAGAGAAATCTATTGAAAGATATTAGAGAACCGTCAAAGGAAAAAGAGGTGATTGATCACAAAAGTGACAAGGTAATTCTTTGACCCAGGAAACCTAATTTCGAGTTTAACCAAACCAGGTATATGGATATACGGTGTTTCAAATGTCAAGAAAGGGGTCACATTGTTAGTTAGTGCCCAAACTGGCGCACCATGACCATCAAAAAGTGTACATAATGGGAGTCCATTAGAGAGAGCTCAGAAGAGGAGGATGAAGAATCTCCATAAATTAAAAGTGAAGAGTTTTCAGAATATTGTGATATTCTCATCACTAGGAGAGTTCTAAGCACAAAAATGACTGAGGGAGATAATGATCAGGGGGAGAACCTTTTCCATACATGGTGAAAGATCAATGGGATGGTATGTAGTGTTATTATTGATGGAGGAAGTTGTAGTAATGTTGCGAGCACCGAGTTAGTATAGAAGTTGGAACATCCTACATTGAAGCATCAACATCCATATAGGCTTCAGTTATTGAATGATTGCGGGATGCTTAAGGTCACCTAGCAAGTAGAAGGTAATGGTCACCATCCAGAAGTAAAAATATGAGGACTTGTGCGATGTTGTTCCTATGAATAGTTTCCATTTATTATTTTGAAGACCATGGATATATGATCGACGTGTTACCCATGACGGGTTCTTGAATCGTCATTATATTTTTCTCCAAGGGGAACCTATAACCCTCAACCCCATGTCCACGAAACAAATTCTGGAAGATCAAATTTTGAGAGAAAACAAAAAAATTGTTTGATGAGGGAAAAAGTGTGAAAATGAAAGAAGAGAGAATGAGGGAATGAGAGAAAACGGGAGATAAAAAGAAATGGAGTGTAATGAAAAATCAAGTAGGAAAAATAATTTGAGAGAAGAGAAAAGTGTGATGTAATAAAAAAAATAGTGAGGTTAAGGAAGCTTTGTTTTCACAGAAAATCCTCCTAGTACTCATGTACAATGAGGGGTTGCTATATACTAACAACTTACCCTGATTTCCAAATTTTGTTGAGTCATTGTTTTAGGAGTATGAAGATGTATTTCTCAAAGAGGTTCCACCAGGTTTTCCACCCATTAAAGGTATTGAGAATCAAATTGATCTCATAATTGGAGAATTACTACCAAACCGCCTTGTATATCGTACCAATCTGGAAGAGACAAAATAAATGCATAAGAATGTTCAAGAGCAGCTAGATGTGGGATATGTCTGAGAGAGCTTCAGTCATTGTACCGTACTAGTGATTCTAGTACCAAAGAATTATGGAACATGGAGAATGTGCATTGACTGTAGAGCCATCAACAACATCACGGTCAGGTATCATCATCATATCCCTAGGTTAGATGATATTCTACACAAATTAAATGGCTCAATTTTTTCTCAAAAATTGATTTAAGAAGTGGATAAAAACAAATTTCGATGAAAGAAGGAGATGAGTGGAAAAATGAATTTAAGAAAAACATAGACTTTATGAATGGTAAGTCATGCCTTTTGGTCCCACAAATACACCTAGCACATTTATGAGGTTAATTAATCATGTCTTATGTTCATATATTGAAAAATTTGTGGTAGTTTACATTGATGGCATTTTGGTTTATACTATGACCTTTCTTGAACATTTAGATAACTTAAGAAAAGTCTTAGAGGTGTTAAGGAAGGAAAAACTATTTTGAAACATAAATATGTCTGAATTTTTTCTCGATAAAATTGTTTTCCTAAGATTTGTTGTGTGCGGAAATTCAGTAGAAGTGGACATCATGAAGTTCAAAGGAATACAATAATGGACAACTCCAACCTTTGTTGGATAGGTACGAAGTTTTCATGGGCTTGCTAGTTTTTATAGGTGATTTTCGAAATTCTTTTCCACACTAGAAGAACCATTGAACGAGTTGACCAAGAAGAATATTCCTTTCAAATGTGGGACAACTCAAGAGAAGGCCTTCCATGATCATAAGGAGACACTCAACAATTGGCCTCTACATGCACTTCTAGAATTTGGTATGATCTTTGAAATTGAATGTGATGAAAGATGAATCATAATAAGAGGAGTACTCATGCCAGAAGGTAATCCTATTGATTTATTTAGTGAGAAGTTAAATGGCCCAACATTAATCTATGAAACATATGATAAAGAGTTGTATGCATTGTTTAGAGTACTAGAGACATGGTAGCATGATATTTTGCCTAAAGAAATTGTGATCCATTCTGATCACAAGGCTCTTAAATACCTTATGAGCCAACATAAACTAAATAGGCGACATGATAAATGGCTTGAATTCATTGAATCATTTCCATATGTCATCAATCATAAAAAGGCTAAAGAAAATACTCTGGCTGTTTCACATTCACATAGATATTCTCTTTTATACTTGTTGGATTAAAAACCACTTGGTATTGAATACATTAAGGATTTATATGCCACATTTATTGATTTTAGTGATCCTTATGAACATTGTAAGCTTGGAGTTAGTTAGGAAAAGTTCTATTCACATGGTGGATTCTTATTTATGATTAATAAGCTTTACATTCCCAATTTCTAATTCCGTTTACTTTTAATGATAGAGTCACATTCAAGTTGGTTAATAGGACATTTTTGGTGTTACAAAAACACTATGTGTTCTTAACGCACATTTTTATTGGCCTAGGATATCAAAAGAAGTTGAGAAATTTGTGGGAAATTGCATTGTATGACATATAGACAAATAAGAACTGAACCCAAACAGACTATATCTTCCTCTTCCAATTCCCAACACCCCATGGGAGGACATATCAATGGACATTATTTTGGGGTTACCACAGACCAAGAGGGGGAGAGCTTCCAATTTTTTTGTGGTGGATTGGTATTCAAAAATGACACATTTTATTCCTTGTCACAAAACTGATGATGACACTATCATTGCAATACTTTCCTTTCACGAAGTAGTCAAACATCGTGGAATTAAAAGGACTGTTGTTTCAGTTTGAGACACAAATTTCCTCAGATACTTTTGGAAGACATTATGGAGAAAACTAAAAACAATGTTATTATTTTCTACTACTTTTCATCGGCAAACCGATGGACAAATGAAAGAGGGAATCAGTCAATGTCATCCCTTCTGTAAACCACTGTGATGAAGAACATAAATAATTGGGAGGAGTGTCTGCCACATGTGGAATTCACATATAACAAGGCCAAGCATTCCACTACTCAATATTCTCTATTTTGAAAATTTTTATGGCTTTAAACCCCTTTCCCCAATTTATCTAGTTACTTTGCCTTTGTTGTATGCAGTTAATATGGATGTTAATGTTCATGAAGAATTCATCATGAATTTAACACCCTGAGATTTTATGAGAAATATTTTTTTATGTCTTATGTTATACGCAACACCAAATGAATCATTCACAACACACAATACTGACTTGGCTTGCATTACACGCAATCATGACCTTCCTCGATAGCCTGTGTAGTAAGCAATACTGGGTTTCACAAAAACGATATATTATTATGGACTAGCTGTTATGAATAGTATAAACTACATTTTTAATTTTAAAACTTTATTATTCATCTTACAAATTTTCTAAAACATGGTAAAAGAACAATATACATTTTTCGGGTAAAATATGTATTTAAAAAAAACGCAGTTTTGCCACATTTTGATGGAGCACCCACATTAAATCTATTTTTTGACATGTTTGTAAGATCAATTTGACAAAATAAATTTCTTCTTTGGAATAAGGATATAAAAATTTACTTTGGATTAATTTTTGATACTTTTCTGATAACATTCATATTTTGATGAATAGTAAAAAATGCTAATTTTTAATTAAAAACAACATTTTTCATTGAGATAATTTATATGGTTAAATTATAATATTGAATGGTATTAAAGTATATGTAGAATATATTTTTGACATTTAATATAATATATGTCATTAGAATTAATTTTACATTGAATTCATAGGTAAAAACATTTCAATCTTTGGCAATGTTTTAACTTTAAAACCTGATTTCTTAACAACATGATTAATTTTAAATTAATTAATCCAACTTCTGGGTTTTGAATTTTGAAAAATGGATTCAATATTTGGAATCAGTGGGACTAAATTATGTTAATAGGCTACTTTTTAATTTTGGGAATTATGAATAGTAACTATGGTAAATTTTAATTACCATAGTTAAAGGTAAATCGAGAAATTAAGGGTAAATATAATATTATAAAATTACCCTAACACCTGCCAAAATCCTATTGGATGAATAAATGTTGAACCATATCACCAAAGGGCCAGACTATATTTATTTCATGGACTTTTTACCATGAAATAATATATTTATTATTAAAACCAAGGAATGTGACAATATGTCACTCTCTTAAATCTTATAAATTTAATAATTTTAATTTAGTGATAAACTTTAATGAAACTTCAGAAATAAATAGACTCCAGAAAGATAAAACAATTATCTACACCATATGAATTTATTTATAATTTTTAGGGATTAGATAATTATCATTAATTATGACACAATAGTGATGTTGAAATTATTTTATTAATTAAAATTTAAAATAAATGGTTTTAAAAATATTAACATAAATATAATATGCAATATTTAATGTGCTCCACTAACATTCTAGATACATATGACATTTTAATAATCTATTAATGTTTTTAGTTCGAACATATCTTCTGTATATATTTTATTTAAATTCGAATAAATTAATAGTGTCAAAATTGACAAAATTTTTATTTTATAAAAATAACATATTATAAAAATGTTTAAAAATCAAAAAAATGTTTAAAAATTATAAATTAAAATTTATAAGGTCGAAAATGTCATAAAGTGTCAAATTATTTAAAATTCACAACACATATGTAATTATTTATAATAATTTAGAATATTATTACCACAAATAAAATTAAATTGATAAATAAGTATAAATCAAGGGAAAAGAGACCCGGAAGGTGAAGGTGAAGGTCCCCTATTTTCAAGGGAAAAGATACCCGGAAGCATACTTAGAGTGGGAGCTGTGGATCAAGAAAGTATTATCATGCAATGCGTATTCCAAGGAGAAAAATGTCAAACTAACTGCCCTTGAATTTTTTGATTATTCATTAATATGGTGGGATCATGTTCAGAAGGAGAGGGCTAGATATGGTGGATGTCCCATCAAAAATTATAAAGACATGTAGTTCTCCATGCAGAAGTGATTTGTTAACACACATTACCATAGAGATTGACACAAAAAACATCAACTCCTCACCCAATCGAGTAAGAGTGTATAAGACTACTACAAGGAGATGAAAATTTCCATGATTCGGGAAAATGCTGAGGAGGATCCTGAGGCAACCATGGAACATTTTTTACGTGGGATTAATTGGGAGATTCCCAATAATGTGGAGATTTTCAACCATGAGAAAATAGAGACCGGAATCATACATGGAGTGGGAGATGCAGATCTAGTAAGTATTATCATGCCATGCGTATTCCAAGGGAAAAAATGTCAAACTACCTTCCCTTGAATTTTTCGATTATTCATTAATTAGGTGGGATCATGTTCAGAAGGAGAGGGATAGATATAGTCGATGCCCCATCAATACTTCTAAAGACATGAAGTTCTCCATGCAGAAGTGATTCTTTCACAGACATTACCATAGAGATCGACACAAAAAACTTCAAATCCTCACCCAATGGAGTAAGAGTGTAGAAGACTACTACAAGGAGATGAAAATTGCCATGATTCGGGAAAACGCTGAGGAGGATCCTGAGGCAACCATGGAACAATTTTTATGTGGGACCAATCAGGAGATTCCAAATCAAGTGGAGATGTAAAACCATGTGGAAATACAAGATATAATACATACAGCCACCGGGATCAAGTAACAATTCAAAAAGAGGATAAACATGAGGAAACCCGGTAACCCTTTCACTCCATTGAGAAATCCAAGGAAGGATATTAGAGAACCATCAAAGGAAATATAGGTGATTGATCGAAAGAGTGACAAAGTAATTATTTGACCTAAGAAACCAAATTTTGACATTAACCAAACTAGGAATATGTATATACAATGTTTCAAATGTCAAGAAAGGGGTCACATTGTTAGTTAGTGCCCAAACATGCACACCATGACCATCCACAAGTGTAAATAATGGGAGTCCATTGAAGAGAGATCAGAAGAGGAGGAGGAAGAATATGCATAAATTAAAAGTGAAGAGTTTTCAGAATATGGTGAGATTCTCATCACTAGGAGAGTTCTAAGCGCAAAAATGACCGAGGGAGATAATGATCAGGGGGAGAACCTTTTCCATTCATGGTGAAAGATCCATGGGATGGTATGTAGTGTAATTATTGAGGGAGGAAGTTGTAGTAATGTGGCGAGCACCGAGTTAGTAGAGAAGTTGGGACATCCTACAATGAAGCATCAACATCTATATAGGCTTCAGTTCTTGAATGATTGCGGGATTCATAAGGTCACCATGCAAGTAGAAGTTAATTTTCACCATCAAGAAGTACAAATACGAGGTCTTGTGTGATGTTGTTCCTATGAATGGTTTCCATTTATTTTTTTGAAGACCGTGGAAATATGATCGACGTGTTACCCATGACGTTTTCTTGAATCTTCATTATTTTGTACTCCAAGAGGAACCTATAACCCTCAACCCCATGTCTACAGAACATATTCTAGAACATCACATTTTTAGGGAAAAGAAAAAAATTGTCTGATGAGGGAAAACGAGTGAAAATGAAAGAGGAGAGAATGAGGGAATGAGAGAAAATGGAAGAAGAAAATAAATGGAGAGTAAAGAAAAATCAAGTGGAAAAAATAATTTGAGAGAAGAGAAAAGTGTGATGTAAGAAAAAAATAGTGAGGTTTAGGAAGCTTTGTTTTCACAGCGAACCCTCCTAGTACTCATGTAAAATGAGGTGTTTCTAAATACTAATAAATTACCTAGTTTTAAAAAACTTGTTGAGTGATTTTTTCAGGAGTATGAGGATGTCTTCCTCAAAGAGGTGCCACCAGGATATCCACCCATTAGAGGTATTGAGCATCAAATTGATCTCATAATTGGAGAATTACTACCGAACCGACCTGTATATAGTACCAATCTGGAAGAGACAAAATAAATGCAACGGCATGTTCAAGATCAGCTAGATATGGGATATGTCTGAAAGAGCTTTAGTCATTGTACCATACTAGTGATTATGGTACCAAAGAATGATGGAACATGGAGAATGTGCATTGACTGTAGAGCCATCAACAACATCACGTTCAGGTATCATCATCATATATATAGGTTAGATGATATTCTACACAAATTAAATGGCTCAACTATTTTCTAAAAAATTGATTTTAGAAGTGGATAACATCAAATTAAGATGACAGAAGGATATGAGGGAAAAATGCATTTATGAAAAAACATAGACTTTATGAATGGTTATTCATGCCTTTTGGTCCCACAAATACACCTAGCACATTTATGAGGTTAATGAATCTTGTCTTACGTTCATATATTGGAAAATTTGTGGTAGTTTACATTGATGTAATTTTGGTTGATACTATGACCTTTCTTGACATGTAGATCACTTAAGAAAAGTCTTAGAGGTGTTAAGGAAGGAAAAACTGTTTGGAAACATAAATATGGGTGAATTTTGTCTCGATAAAATTGTTTTCCTAGGATTTTTAGTGTGCGGAAATTCAGTAGAAGTGGACCCGAGAAGATCAATGGAATTCAATAATGGACAACTCCAACCGTTGTTGGATAGGTACGAAGTTTTCATGGGCTTGATAGTTTTTATAGGTGATTTGTGAAATACTTCTGCACACTAGAAGAACCATTGAATGATTTGACCAAGATGAATGTTCCTTTAAAATGGGGGACAACTCAAGAGAAGGCCTTCCATGATCTTAAGGAGATACTCACCAATTACCCTCTACATGCACTTCTAGTATTTGGTATGTCCTTTGAAATTGAATGTCATGAAAGCAGAATCAGAATAGGAGGAGTACTCATGCCATAAGGTAATCCTATTTCTTTATTTAGTGAGAAGTAAAATGGCCCAACATTAATCTATGCAACATATGATAAAGAGTTTTATGCATTGTTTAGAGTACTAGAGACATGGCAGCATGGTCTTTGGCCTAAAGAATTTGTGCTCCATTTTGATCATGAGGCACTTAAATACATTATGTGCCAACATAAACTAAATTGGAGACATTCTATATGGCTTTAATTAATTGAATCATTTCCATATGTCATCAACCATCAAAAGTCAAAAGAAATTACTCTGGCTGTTTCACATTCATATAGATATTCTCTTTTATCCTTGTTGGATTAAAAACCCCTTGGTTTTGAATACATTAACGATTTATATACCACATATATTGATTTTAGTGATCCTTATGAACATTGTAAACCTGGAGTTAGTTGGGAAAAGTTCTATTTACATGATGGATTATTATTTATGATTAATAACCTTTACATTCCCAAATTCTCATTCCATTCACTTTTAATGATGGAGTCACATTCATGTTGGTTAATGGGACATTTTGGTGTTACAAAAACTCTATGTGTTCTTAACGAGCATTTTTGTTGGCCTAGGATATCTAAATAAGTTGAGAAATTTGTGGTAAATTGCATTGTATGACATATAGACAAATAAAAACTGAACCCACAAAGACTATATCGTCCTCTTCCAATTCCCAAGACCCCTTGGGAGGACATATTAATTGACATTATTGTGGGGTTACCACAGACCAAGAGGGGGAGAGATTCCATTTTTGTTGTGGTGTATTGGTATTAAAAAATGGCACATTTTATTCCTTGTCACAAAACTGATGATGACACTAACATTGAAATACATTCCTTTCATGAAGTAGTTAAACATCATGGAATTAAAAGGATTGTTTTGTCAGATTGAGACAAAAAATTCCGCATATACTTTTGGAAGACATTATGGAGAAAACTAGAAACAATGTTATTATTTTCGACTACTTTTCATCTGCAAACCGATGGACAAACCAAGGAGGGAATTAGTCACTTTCATCCCTTCTGTGAACCACTGTGAAGAAGAGCATATATAATTGGGAGGAGTGTCTTCCACATGTGGATTTAACATATAACAAGGCCAAGCAATACACTACTCAATATTCTCTATTTTGAAATTGTTTATGGCTTTAAACCCCATTCCCCAATTGATCTAGTTCCTTTTCCTTTGTAGTATGCAGTTAATATGGATGTGAAAGTGCATGAAGAATTCGTCATGAATGTAACACCCTGAGATTTTATGAGAATATTTTTTTTTGTCTTATGTTATACACAATACCAAATGAATCTTTCACAACACACAATACTGATTTGGATTGCATTACACGCAATCATGACCTTCCTCGATAGCGTGTGTACTACGTAATATCGGGTTTCAGTAAACAACGATATATTATTATGGACTAGACGTTATGAATAGTATAAACTACATTTTGAATTTTATAACATTATTATTCATCTTACACATTTTCTAAAACATGGTAAAAGAACAAAATAATTTTTTCGGGTAAAATATGTATTTAAAAAAAATGAAGTTTTGTCGCCTTTTGATGGGGCAGCCACATTAAATCTAGTTTTTGAAATGTTTATAAGTTAAATATTAGAAAATAAATTTCTTCTTTGGAATCAGGATATAAAAATTTACTTTGGATTAATTTTTGATACTTTTCTGATAACATTCATATTTTGATGAATAGTAAAAATACGCTAATTTTAAATTAAAAACAACAATTTTCATTGAGATAATATATATGGTAAAATTATAATATGGAATGGTTTTAAAATATATGTATAATATATTTTTACAATTTAATATAATATATTTCATTAGAATTAATTTTAAATTTAATTCATAGGTAAAAACATTTCAATCTTTGGCAATGTTTTAACTTTTAAACGCAATTTCATAACAACAGGATTAATTTTAAATAAATTACTGCAAATTTTGTGTTTTTAATTTTGAAAAATGGATTCCTTATTTGGAATCATTATGTCTAAATTATGTTAATAGGCTAGTTTTAATTTTCGGGTATTATGAATAGTAACTATGGTAAATTTTATTTACCATAGTTAAAGGTAAATTGGGTAATTAAGGGTAAATATTAGATTATAAAATTACCCTAACACCTGCCAAAATCCTATTGGATGAATAAAAGTTGACCCATATCACCTAAGGGCCAGACTATATTTATTTCATGGACTTTTTAACGTGAAATAATATAATTATTATTAAAACCAAGGAAAGTGACAATATGTCACACTATTAAATCTTATAAGAATAATAATTTTAATTTAGTGATAAATTTCAGGAAACTTCAGATATAAATAGTATCCAGAAAGATAAAAAAATTATCTACATGATATGAATTTATTTATAATTTTTAGGGATTATATAATTATCATTAATTATGACACAATAGTGAAGCTAAAATTATTTTATTAATTATAATATCAAAATAAATGGTTTTAAAAATATTAACATAAATATTATATGAACTATTTAATGTGCTCCACTAACTTTCTAGATACATATCACATTTTAATAATCTATTAATTCTTTTAGTTTGAACATATCTTCTGTATATATTTTATTTAAATTCAAATAAATTAATCGTGTCCAAATTGAAACTATTGTTATTTTATAAAAATAACATATTATAAAATTGTTTAAAAATCACAAAAATATTTAAAAATTATAAATTAAAATTTATATGGTCGATAGTGTCATAAAGTGTCAAATTATTAAAAATTCCCAACAGATATGTAATTATTTATAATAATTTAGAATATTATTACAAAAAATAAAATAAAATTGAAAAATAAGGATAAATCAAGGGAAAAGAGACATATAAGGTGAAGGTGAAGGTCCCCTCTTTTCAAGGTAAATGAGACCCAAAATCATACTTGGAGTGGGAGATGCGGATCAAGAAAGTATCATCATGCCATGCATATTACAAGGAGAAAAATGTCAAACTACCTTCCCTTGAATTTTTTGATTATTCATTAATAAGGTGGGATCATGTTCAAAAGGAGAGTGCTAGATATGATGGATGTCCCATCAAAACATCTGAAGACATAATGTTCTCCGGGCAGAAGTGATTTGTTCACACACATTACCATAGAGATCGACACAAAAGACATCAACACCTCACCCAATGAAGTAAGAGTGTAGAAGACTACTACAAGGTAATGAAAATTGCCATGATTTGGGAAAATGCTGAGGAGGATACTAAGGAAAACATGGAACAATTTTTACGTGGGATCAATCAGGAGATTCCCAATCTAGTGGAGATGTACAACCATGTGGAAATAGACACAGGATGCATACATAGAGTGGGAGATGCGGATCAAGCAAGTATTATCATGCCATGAGTATTCCAAGGAGAAAAATGTCCAACTACCTTCCCTTGAATTTTTAGATTATTCATTAAAAAGGTGGGATCAAGTTCAAAAAGAGAGGGCTAGATATGGTGGATGTCCCATCAAAACTTCTGAAGACATGATGTTCAACATGAAGAAGTGATTTGTTCACACACATTACCATAGAGATCGACACAAAAAACATCAACTCCTCACCCAATGGAGTAAGAGTGTAAAAGACTACTACAAGGAGATGAAAATTGCCATGATTCGGGGAAATACTGAGGAGGATCCTGAGGCAACCATGGCACAATTTTTACGTGGGTTCAATCGGGAGATTCCCAATCAAGTGGAGATGTAAAACCATGTGGAAATACAAGATATAATACATCAAGCCACCGAGATCAAGCAACAATTCAAAAGGAGGAGAAACATTAGGAAACACAGTACCCCTTTCACGCCATGGAGAAATCCAAGGAAGGATATTAGAGAACCATCAATGGAAAAAGAGGTGATTGATCGCAAAAGTGAAAAGGTAATTCTTTGACCCAAAAACCTAATTTTGATTTTAACCAAACCAAGAATATAGATATACAGTGTTTCAAATGTCAAGAAAGGGATCACATTGTTAGTTAGTGACCAAACCGGTGCACCATGACCATAAAAAAATTGTACATAATGGGAGTCCATTGGAGAGAGATCATAAGAGGAGGAGAAAGAATCTCTACAAATTAAAAGTGAAGAGTTTTCAGAATATGGTGAGATTCTCATCATTAAGAGAGTTCTAAGCGTAAAAAATGACTGAGGGAGATAATGATCAGGGGGAGAACCCTTTCCAAACATGGTGAATGATCCATGGGACGATATGTAGTGTTATTATTGATGGAGGAAGTTGTAGTAATGTTGCGAGCACCGAGTTAGTAGAGAAGTTGGGACATACTACATTGAAGCATCAACATCCATATATGCTTCAGTTCTTGAATGATTGTGGGATGATTAAGGTCACCAAGAAAGTAGAAGTAAATGTTCACCATCACGAAGTAAAAATATGAGGTCTTGTGCGATGTTGTTCTTATGAATGGTTTCCGTTTATTATTTTGAAGACCGTGGATATATGATCGATGTGTTACCCATGACAGTTTCTTGAATCTTCATTATTTTGTACTCCAAGGGGAACCAATTACCCTCTACCCCATGTCCACGAAAAAAATTCTGGAAAATCAAATTTTGAGAGAAAAGAAAAAAATTGTCTGATGAGGGAAAAAGAGTGAAAAGTAAAGAGGAGAGAATGATGAAATGAGAGAAAACAAGAGAAGAGAAGATATGGAGAGTAAAGAAAAATAAAGTGGGAAAAATAATTTGAGAGAAGAGAAAAGTGTGATGTAAGAAAAAAAATAGTGAGGTTAAGGAAGCTTTGTTTTCATAGCAAACCCTCCTAGTACTCGTGTACAATGAGGTGTTTCTAAATACTATCAACATACCATGTTTTCCAAATTTTTTTGAGTCATTGTTTCAGGAGTATGAAGATGTATTTCTCAAAGATGTTCCCCTGGGTTTTCCACCCATTAGAGGTATTGAGCATCAAATTGATCTCATAATTGGAGAATTACTACCGAAATGCCTTGTATATCGTACCAATCTGGAAGAGACAAAATAAAAGCAATGGCATGTTCAAGAGTAGCTAGATGTGGGATATGTCTGAGAGAGCTTCAGTCGTTGTACCGTACTAGTGATTCTATTACCAAAGAATGATGGAACATGGAGAATGTGCATTGACTGTAATGCCATCAACAACATCACGGTCAGGTATCATCATCAGATCCCTAGGTTAGATGATATTCTATACAAATTAAATGGCTCAACTATTTTCTCAAAAATTGATTTAAGAAGTGGATAACATAAAATTTGGATGAAAGATGCTGATGAGTGGAAAATTCATTTAATAAAAAAGATAGACTTTATGAATGGTTAGTCATGCCTTTTGGTCCCACAAATACCCCTAGCACATTTATGAGGTTAATGAATCATGTCTTACGTTCATATATTTGAAAATTTGTGGTAGTTTACATTGATGAAGTTTTGGTTTATACTATGAACTTTCCTGAAAATTTTGATCACTTATGAAAAGTATTAGAGGTGTTAAGGAAGTAAAAACTGTGTGGAAACAGAAATATGGGTGAATTTTGTCTCAATAAAATTGTTTTCCTAGGATATGTTGTGTGCGGAAATTCAGTAGAAGTGGACACTGAGAAGATCAAAGGAATACAATAATAGACAACTCCAACATTCGTTGGACAGGTACGATGTTTTCATGGGCTTGCTAGTTTTTATAGGTGATTTGTGAAATACATCAGCACACTAGAAGTACCATTGAATAAGTTGACAAAGAAGAATGTTCCTTTAAAATGGGGAACAGCTAAAGAGAAGGCCTTCCATGATCTTAAAGAGATACTCACCAATTCCCCTCTACATGCACTTCTAGAATTCGGTATGACCTTTGAAAATGAATGTTATGAAAGAGGAATCAGAATCGGCGGAGTACTCATACCAGAAGGTAATCTTATTGCTTTATTAAGTGAGAAGTTAAATTTCCCAAATTTAATCTATGAAACATATGATAAAGAGTTTTATGCATTGTTTAGAGTACTAGAGACATGGCAGAATGATCTTTGGCCTAAATAATTTGTGATCCATTCTGATCACGAGGCTCTTAAATATCTTATGAGCCAACATAAACTAAATAGGAGACATGCTATATGGCATGAATTCATTGAATCACTTCCATATGTCATCAACCATAAAAAGGGTAATGAGAATACTCTGGTTGTTTCACATTCACATAGATATGCAGTTTTATCCCTGTTGGATTAAAAACTCCTTCGTTTTGAATACAGTAAGGATCTATATGCCACATATATTGATTTTAGTGATCCTTATGAACATTGTATACTTGGGGTTAGTTGGGAAAAGTTATATTTACATGATGGATTCTTATTTATGATTAATAAGCTTTACATTTCCATGTTCTCATTCCGTTTACTTTTAATGATGGAGTCACATTCAATTTGGTTAATGGGACATTTTGGTGTTACAAAAATTCTTTGTGTTCTTAACGCACATTTTTATTGGCCTAGGATATCTAAAGAAGTTGAGAAATTTGTGGGAAATTGCATTGTATGACATATAGACAAATAAAAATTGAACCCACACAGACTATATCATCCTCTTCTAATTCCCAACACCCCTTGGGAGGACATATCAATGGACATTATTGTCAGGTTACCACATACCAAGAGGGGGAGAGATTCCATTTTTCTTGTGGTGGACTGGTATTCAAAAATGGAACATTTTATTCCTTATCACAAAACTAATGATGAAACTAACATTGCAATACTTTCCTTTAATGAAGTAGTAAAACATCATGGAATTAAAAGGACTGTTGTGTTAGATTGAGACACCAAATTCCTCAGATACTTTTGGAAGACATTATGGAGAAAACTAGAAACAATGTTATTATTTTCTACTACTTTTCATCCGCAAACCGTTGGACAAACCAAGGAGGGAATCAGTCACTGTCATCCCTTCTGTGAACCACTGTGAAGAAGAACATAAATAATTGGGAGGAGTGTCTGCCAGATGTGGAATTCACATAAAACAAGGCCAAGAATTCCACTACTCAATATTCTCTATTTTGAAATTGATTATGGCTTTAAACCCCATTCCCCAATTGATCTAGTTCCTTTGCCTTTATAGTTTGCAGTTAATATGGATGTCAATGTGCATGAAGAATTAATCATGAATGTAACATCCTGATATTTTATGAGAAATATTTTTTTATGTCTTATGTTATACGAAACTCCAAATTAATCTTTCACAACACACAATACTTACTTGGCTTGCATTACACGCAATCACGACCTTCCTCCATAGCGTGTGTAGTACGCAATACCGGGTTTCACTAAACAATGATATATTATTATGGACTAGCCTTTATGAATAGTATAAACTAAAATTTTAATTTTATAACATTATTATTCATCCTACACATTTTCTAAAACATGGTAAACAAACAAAATAATTTTTTCGGGTAAAATAAGTATTTTTAAAAAAATGTAGTTTTCCGCCTTTTGATGGAGAACCCACATTAAATCTAGTTTTTGACATGTTTATAATTTCAATTTGACAAAATAAATTTCTTCTTTGGAATCAGGATATAAAAATTTACTTTGGATTATTTTTTGATACTTTTCTGATAACATTCATATTTTGATGAATAGTAAAAATACCATAATTTTTTTTAAAAAACAACATTTTTCATTGAGATAATTTATATGGTAAAATTATAATATTGAATGTTTTTAAAGTATATGTAGAATATATTTTTACCATTTAATATAATACATGTCATTACCATTAATTTTACATTGAATTCATAGGTAAAAACATTTCAATATTTGGCAATGTTTTAACTTTTAAACCTGATTTCTTAACAACAAGATTAATTTTAAATTAACTACTACAGATTCTGTGTTTTTAATTTTGAAAAATGGATTCCATATTTCAAATCAGTGTGTCCAAATTATTTTAATAGGCTAATTTTTATTTTTGGGCATTATGAATAGTAACTATGGTAAATTTTATTTACCGTAGTTAAAGTTAAATCGGGTAATTAAGGGTAAATATAAGATTATAAAATTACCCTAACATCTGCCAAAATCCTATTGGATGAATAAAAGTTGACCCATATCACATAAGGGACAGACTATATTTATTTCTTGGACTTTTGACCATGAAATAATATAATTATTATTAAAACCACGGAAAGTGAAAATATGTCACTCTCTTAAATCTTATAAGTATAATAATTTTAATTTTGGGATAAACTTCATGAAACATCAGATATAAATAGTCTCCAGAAAGATAAAAAAATTATCTACATCATATTAATTTATTTATAATTTTTAGGTATTAGATAATTGTCATTAACTATAACACAATAGTGATGTTGAAATTATTTTATTAATTAAAATATAAAATAAATGGTTTTTAAAATATAAACATAAATATTATATGAACTATTTAATGTGCTCCACTAACTTTCTAGATACATATGAAATTTTTATAATCTATTAATTCGTTTGGTTCGAATATATCTTATGTATATATTTTATTTAAATTCAAATAAATTAATAGTGTCAAAATTGACACTATTGTTATTTTATAAAAATAACATATTATAAAATTATTTAAAAATCACAAAAATATTTAAAAATTTTAAATTAAAATTTATATGGTCTAAAATGTCATAATGTGTCAAATTATTGAAAATTAACAACACATATGTAATTATTTATAATAATTGAGAATATTATTACCACAAATAAAATTAAATTGATAAATAAGGATTAATCAAGTGGCTAATTTTTAAAATAAATTCCTAACATGTCTAAATTTTATTGTTTGATGATATTACAACCCTATATCATCTAATATTTGGATATGTTTCATTTTGGATGTTTTTATATGTGGTAGGGATTTCATATAAACTAATATTTCTTATATTTCCAAAGGTGCCCCTCTCCTACCTTATGAAAGGGAACTGCCTCCCTCTCCTACTCAAACCAATTTGAGCCTTGAAGCTTGGCCAACCCATGACCATTTAAATTCCCCACTTCCTTAAAAACCTTTTGTAGGTACATGTCTTCTCAAAAGACCAACTCTAGTGCCCTAAGATAATGTTTAAAGGAGGGACTTTGAGAAAGAGGTAATACCTTCTACCGTTTTCTTCAAGTTCTATTCTTCTTCTACTCCCTCTTCTTTAGTTGTTTTATTATTAAGTAATAAAATAATTATCCCTCATATACTAATATGTTATTATAAATATGAAACAACCCTATTTCACCTATTATCCATCATATAGTAAACAAAATCATCGCACGTGCGTAAGTACCAAATACCGTCTCCACGCCGTGGTGTAATATGTTTTCCACCACCACCTTACATGGATGCGTATAATGGTGATAATAAATAACTATATATTATTATTGTAATGTGGTATTGATTCTGAAATATTATACATACACTTCAATACAATTCCACGATCATGGGAACGATATCATCGCTCGTGCGTACGTACGACCTATCATCTCTACGATGTGATGTGACTCGTTATATATGATCATCATTGAATAATGATTATGTAAATGAATTGAATGAATTAATATGATATATATTACACTAATACCATTATGTAAATGATATATATATATCCTATAAAGAGTAATAATAATTTATTCGACAAAACATGCATAAGAACATATAGCAATAATCACCCGAATAACAAGTCTCAATGAAATATTACTACTATGAAGAAACAAATATGACCATATATGATATCATAACAATGAATATGATTCTGTAATAAGTCAATTGATATTATTTAAACCATATTAAATGAGGATCAGATTCATAGGAATCATATCAGACCTAAGGTAAGGGAAAACCCCGTAATCTCATTTTTATCCGAGGTTGTTTGTACATCAGAATTTACTTGGGAATATTTATCATCCACATACATGTTTCCACATTATTTAATATTATTTCTATCCCCCTACAAATTGTTAAATTAAATTATACCCTTTGGTGAGTTTTTTGTAAAAGATATGAAAGGAATCTTTTGTCATTTTTCGTACGAGGTACTTTTTGACTTATCCCTCCAAAGTACGAGAAGAATGTTTTTAAACTTATACGACATGAATAGAATTTTAGAACATTATTTACATAAAGATTACATTACTAGTTTTCACGTATATTTTTAATCAAAATTATTTTGTTTAAAATTAAATGACAAATAATGAAAGGAAAATGATTTTGAAGTAGAATGGATATTTTACTCAATAATGGAGTTCAAGCGTTTTATCAAATTTATTTTCCATCTAAGATAATATAGGGTTCTGTTTCTATCCCTATTTTTACATTGATTAGATTATGTTATGATGAAATTAATTTTATAATCTCCTTTTATCTTATATGGATTATGTTCTGATGGCACGATGTTTAGGAATCCCATTTTTATTACATGTGTTATGATATGATGTATGATTTATTATTTTGTGGCAGACATAAGAATGGTTTCATTATGATATGGGTGTGACCTATATCTCCCTCCAATGCATTTGTTAATGATTTATATCTCATTAGATAGACATGACTGGAACGACAGGTTAATCTGATTCAGTGATACAGGGATGGAACGAGAAGTAACGTGGATCAGTAATGGACTTTTTCCACTAAGATAGTCTTGGAAATGAGTCTTGACTAATATGAAATGATTTTCTATGATTATGTGTGCATTCCACAAAGCTTTATGTTTTATGTTATGTTAATTGGGATTACATTTCACTTCTATGAATTATCCCATGTTATGATCTCTTTTGTAGGATATGATTTTCAAAATGTTATGTTCTTATGAATATGATATGATTGATATTTATTTTGTTTACCCTTACTGAGCATTTGAGCTCACCCTTTTGCATCTTTTATTTTATCCATGTCAGGAAAAAATATATTAATATTATATACCAAAAGGGACTCTATATATGATGAAATAAATTGGAGACAACGTAGATGATTTATGAACCATTTGTTTATGTTTCCCAGTTTCTAATGACATTATACCTATGTGGTCCTTTCATGGTTTTGTTATATGTTGTAATAAGCATGCATCAATTTTGAAGTAATAACCATGTCTGTAAAGTATGGGTCGTTATATTTGGTATCAAAGGAAAAGTATTGTCATCCTTTGTAAACATGGATGTGAAAGCATTAGTAAGAAACCTAATGTTATGTCTAAGCATAGGTCAAAATCATAGTGTTTTAGGAATGGACATAGTTAAACTTTTATAAGCCCTAAAGTATGATTGTTTATTTTTGATTATGTGGTTTTCCTATAATGATTAGTGTTTCTCACACTATGCTTATTGGTTTTAGTCAATGGATTGATCCCAAAGGATCAAATTTAATGCTGAATGCGACAGGCAATGCAATTATTGTCCCCCTGGGAAACCAAACATTATGGGAGTTGGAATGCAAAATCATTTAGCCATGCTCACACAACTTTCTCAAGCTATGAATCATGCTGGTCCTCAAAAAGAGAAATGGAAGGAGCAACATTCTATTGAATCTTTCATGAGGCAGCGTCCACCTTTATTTAGCAGGTCCTCTGATCCATTAGTGGCTGAACAATGGATCAGTACCACTAAAAAGATGTTTTCAGTCCTTCAATGTTCTGAACATGATAATTTCATCTTAGCCGTATATCGTTTGGAAGGTGAAGCTAATAAATGGTGGAATCTTATTAAGAATACGAGGAAACGAGATGAAATTGAGTCCATGGAATGGGACGAGTTCAAGAACTTATTTTTCAATAAGTATTTCCCTTATATTATTCGATAAAAGATGTAGAAAGAGTTTATTGAACTGAAGAAAAAGGATTATGAATCTGTTGGTACCTACAAAGAAAATTTTACACGACTTTCAAGGTACGCTTCCAGAATTATTATCCAACCTAAGAGTAAGATCGATCGATTCCTTAGTGGCTTAAAACCAGGACTTCGATGGTCGTTATCCATAAGGGACTTCAATAGGTATAAGGAAATTGTTTGATGTGCTGTCAAGGTTGAGATAGAGATTGGATTAACCCATCAGTCACATGGGTTTGATAAGAATAGGAAATGGAATTCGAAGGAAAATCTAAAGACCACACTGAAAAGAAGATGAGTTTTCACATATTCTCAATGTGTGGAAAGAAACATATAGGAAATTGTATTAAGGGGACAAGAAAATGTTATAATTGTGGAAAATAATGTCATCGGGCAATTGAATATCTAAATAATGGGAAGAAGATGTCTAATGATGCGAAAAAAAAGAAGGGATACATAGAATGCATATACTACACTTCAATGTTTCAAGTGCAAGGAGTCGGGGCTTTATGCCAATCAATGCCCAAATCCAAGGTTTGATGATGATGGTCGACGTCAAAAAACTCTAAATGACAAAGACAAAGGAATGTCACATGCAATTACTATTGGTGTTGTGGAGTACGACAACGAAGTGGTGAGAGATACACTTACCATCCACTGTAAAGTAGAAAATGTTTTATTTGATTCTGGATCCACCCACTCTTTTATTTCTGAAGAATTTTCTAAGGGTATCGTCGTATTACCTCACCAACTAGATGTCGATTTGGCTGTGACAACTCCTAATGGAACAACAATGGCATCAAAATTTACAATTCTTCTCTGATTGAAGTTTGTAGAAAAGTGCTTCCGGAAAATTTTGTGATCCTTCCTATAGTGGAATTTTATGTAATTCTTGGAATTGATTGACATTATTTATATGGAGCACATATCAATTTCCAAATAATGAAAGTCACATTTAATATTCCCGATCAATCTATAATCATTTATCGATGCAAGGATGAACATAACCTTCCAGCGGAAATTTCATCCAACTCATGGGTCTTGATTCCACTAAATGAAGGTTATTTATCTCAAATGGTTGGGGAGAATCTCATGATTAAGAATAATCCCATTGTATAGGAGTTTAATGATGTCTTTCCGGAGGAATTTCCAGGTCTTCCACCAAATCGTGAAGTTGAGTTTTCAATAGAACTCATACTGGCTGCTATACCTATTTCTAAGACACCATATAGAATGTCCCCAATTTAGTAGCAGGAATTGAAGAAGAAACTCCAAGAGAATCTTGATAAAGGATTTATACACCCTATGGGATCACCTTGGGGAGCACATGTCTTGTTTGTTAAGAAGAAAGATGGATCAATGAGACTCTGCATTGATTATCGATAACATAACAAGATCACAGTCAAGAAAAAATATCCTCTCCCATGCATTGATGCCCTATTTGACCAACTACGTGGAGCTCAATACTTTTCCAAGATTGATCATCATTCAGGGTATCATAAATTAAGGGTCAAAAGGGAGGATACAGAAAAGACGTCTTTCTGTACAAGGTATGGACATTATGAATTTATAGTGATGCCTTTTGGTCTTACTAATGCCCCATCTATCTTCATGGATCTAATGAATAGAGTCTTTAGAGACTATCTTGATCCGTTTGTGGTAGTCTTTATAGACGATATTGTTGTCTATTCAAAGAGAAAGTAGGAACATGAAGATCACTTGAGAATTGTATTGAAGATCCTATGAAAGGAGAAGCTTTATTAAAAATTTACAAAGTGTGAATTTTGGCTTCAAATAGTTTTAATTTTGGGTTACATAATCTCAAAAGAGGGGATATCTATGGATCCAGCAAAACAGAGGTTATCAAAATATGGTCGACACCAACAACAGTAATGGAGATCCAAAGTTTTCTTGGTTTGGCTGGATATTATGGACGTTTTCTGAATGATTTTTCACGATTATCTAATCCACTCACCAGGATGACTCGAAAAGGAGTTAAGTTTGTGTGGATGGAAGAATGTGAAGCGAATTTCATGGAGTTAAAAATAATTTTATCCAGTTCACCTCTGCTCACACTGCCTTATAGTGGAGAACGGTTTGTGATCTACAGTGATGCATCCAAGAAGGGGATAGGGTGTGTTCTCATGAAAAACTATATGGTGATAGCTTATGTCTCACGACTGTTTAAAATCCATGAGAAAAATTACCCAACTCATGATTTGGAGTTAGCAGCAGTAATCTTTTCATTAAAGATTTGGAGGCATTATCTTTATGGTGAAAGGTGTGATATTTATACTGATCATAAAATTTTAATGTATATATTCACACAAAAAGATCCAAATTTGCTCCAAATAAGATGGTTGGAGCTGATTAAGGATTACGACTGCTCAATTCATTATCACCCAGGGAAAGAAAAAAAGGTGGCAGACGCATTTTATCGAGAAGACCATGATTGTTTATCCATGATGACGATAAAAGAAGATCCAATATTTATTGATTTATAAAGGATGGATCATGGAATTATAATGGAATGGGTAAATTAGTATCTTTGTCAAATGAATGTTCAACCATCTATACATGTGAAGATTAAAGAGGCACAGAAAGAAGATTAAGAGTTACAAAATAGGGCGAGAAATGTTCTAGAATTCAACCTTGATTGCGATGGGATAATAAGGTTCAGGAACCGTGTTCGTATTCCACCCATACAAGAATTAATGAAGGATCTGCTGGATGAGGATCATAGTTCTTCATTTTATATTCATCCTGGAAGTACAAAGATGTATAGGGACATGAAATAGTACTTCTAGTGGGATGGCATAAAAACAGATGTTGCTGAATATGTATCTTGATGCTTGGTTTGTCAGCAAGTTAATACTGAGAGACCGAAGTCTAAGGGAATGTTTCAACTTGTAACCATACCAGAATGGAAATGGGAAAACGTCACTATGGACTTTGTCACCAGACTTCATAAAACATCCAAAGGCAATAATGCTATCTGGGTTATAGTTGATCGTCTTATGAAGTCGGAACAAGTAATTGCTATTAGAGAAGATTTTTCTCTTAATCATGATGACATGATATATTTCATGGAATTTGTCACGACCCGCCTTCACAAAAAGGAGGGAAGGGTCAGCAGGTTTCCAGGACCTTCCTTCTTTAAGTTGAAGGAGAGATAATGACCCCCTAAACCCGCCTTCAATAGGTCCCAGAGTGGCGACTAGCACCAAGGGTATAGGAAATTCTCGCGAATGGAAGGCATTACCCTTTTTATTTTATAGGATCGAAAGACAAGGAGGAGGAAACCCATCAACACCAAGGTAGAAAGAAAAGTAATGCCAAAAGTAAACAATTCCCACATGCATGTTTAAACAATTTTTATAACAAGGTACAAGTACAAGGAAGCTCAAAAGTACAATGCCAAGGAAAACAAGAGAACAACAACTGCAACAACTCCAACTGCCCGACTAGTAGGGTCCCGCACGGACCTGGTAGTCCTCCTGGAAACCTGAAAGTAAATGTAGGGTGAGCATACATGTATACTCAGTAGGTAAAACCAAGACTCTCGTGCACAAGTGGGGGAACGTACTAAAGTCCCGTGAGAAAAGAGTAAACCAAACAACTAACAGGGCAAACTATCCATCCCAGGCCTCACCAAGGCTCACTCCCCAAATAAAGAAAGTCAAGTAATGTATATATAAGAGCACATCGATGTTTGGGTACCCCGCGCCACTTTCCCACTGGTTATTGAGACATCCTACGCATCGGACCAATCCCGCCATTCTCACCGCAGTCCCATTGCCACACCCGCCCGCACACACCTGGGCCACAACCACACGCAGTCCCACTGCCGAATCCCGCCCGCACACACCTGGGCCACAACTACACACAGTCCCACTGCCGAATCCCGCCCGCACACACCTGGTCCACAACTACACGCAGTCCCACTGCCGAATCCTGCCCGCACACACCTGGGCCACAACTATCATATGAAACCATGCCTGCAAACACCTACGCCAGAGCAACCACCGCCACGCCCGAAGACACCTGGGCCTCATCCCGAAGACACTTGGGAAACCACCTGCCGCACACACCTAGCAAACCACCAAAACACCCCGCCCGGAGGTTCTTGGGCTAATAATGGACTTCAGGCCATCACAGCCTGCCCGAAGATACATGGGCTATCCAGGAAAGAGAGAAGAAAAGGAGCTAATAACCAGCCACTAAGTATAGTGTTGGGAAAAACACCCTTCCCCCCATAAATGGGGGTGTTCTGCACTAAGTGCTCAACTTGGGTGGGGCGCGAATAAGAAACACAAAGCTACAAGTATAGATATAGGTAACAAACACTCACCCAAAACTTAGGTTTTCCTATCCAACCTACAGAACACAACACCACTGAGTCCGAGTTACAATTCACAACCGTTTCCCACAAAACCATTTGTCCCATTCTTGTTTCAAATTCAGTCAAAATGTTCATTTAATTTTAAGCACTACTGGGCAACTATCATAAGCATAACCAAGGAAAGCGTCAAAGCAAGGATCAACCAAAACACTCACACCCGGTTCTATTAACAGAGGATCTCTCTCCAATTTGTGATATTTTAAGTAACCACCCGGATTTAAAACTCACAACCACTGAATCCATACCAACAGGAGATCCCATCCCCGAATTCACACAGCCACCGAGAGTATAAACAGAACAGGGGATCCCATCCCCTCCCACGTTTCCAGCAATCGGCCCGAAAGGAAGACAACCAACCACCGCTTCCAACACAAGTCAGGAATTTTCAGGTTTAAACGACTTAAAACACTCCATGATTTCAAATTCCGTGTGTTCTAACCGGGAGTTATCACAAAAAGGTTGATCCTGGTGCTTTCAACTTATTCAGCCGGATATACGTGATTAACCAATTTCACAGCAGGAGTTCACAATTTCAGCAACCCATTTAAAACATCACCAGGGGATTTATCAGTGCACATACAACGACCACCAACGGCCTCAATTTTCAGAAAACATAAACCAGCACAACTAAAAAGGATAATCACAAGATAAGGCATAAAAAACGATCACAACCCCTTCCCCTTCTTTAACCAGTTATTATCTTCATTTAAAGGCTCAACTATTTCTCGTGAGAACAAAAGATAACGCCCACCCCTCATGATACACAGAAGTGAGAGACGAAAGAAAAATCCCTACTTGTTGATAGATGATCGACGTTTAGGCCGGGTGCGCGGAACTTTACGGATAACGATGCGGTGGTCCCGATGCACCAGAAGAGCCACGATCGAAGAAGGGGGAAAACCACGGCCTAACCCTTAATTTATAAGAGTCGGGACGGTTGAGATAAAAACGCCGAACCACGTAAGACGTGGAAGTCGTTGGTTGACCACGCAGCTTGACTCATCATTAATGGTGCTGAGTGGTTTAAACCGACTCATGAATTAATGAAGCATTTAATTAAAACTTTTGTGCGCGTTTCGGGATTCCAAGACATTTTCACAAGGCAGAATAGGGTTTAAAACCCTATTTTCCAAAAAAGAGCGTTACTGGAACAACTTGGCAAGGTTGGGCGACGTCGGCCGGTTCCGCCGATCGGTCGCACCGATCGGTCTCACCGATCGGTCGCACCGATCCGTACTCCTTAAGGATCCGGATTTTGGCAAAGGAAGGGACCAAGGGGGGTCTAGGTCATCACATCAGATACCTCTTAAACGATTCTCGTCCTCGAGAATCAAAACAAAACAGAAGTAAGAGAGGGTCTGAACAACCATCTTCCAAAGATACCTCTTAGGAGTGAACCCCCGCTAACTGAAAACACTCCCCTGCCATGAACCAAGCAACATACCATGCCAAACCGCCCGGTCATGTGGGTTTGGGGAGTTTCCCCTCCCCCATGTCAAGATATTATCCGCTTTGGGGGGCACTGACTCGCCCGCACGGGTTTAATCGCATCCACCTTAATGCGTCTTGATTAGGGGTCGGGTTCCCTCTTCCCTTTAGACGAGGCTTTTCACTCATAATAGAGGAAAGTGAATAGTACGTTTCATAGCCAAAAAGGTCAAACGTTCTACCACAGCAGGTACAAAAGGAACAAAGCTCAAAACAACTCGGGGTAATGGGCACGCCTTTGTGCATCCCTCTCCCACGTACTCTCTTCGAGGCCGCTATGCCTCCACAACACACGAACCAAGCCGATGGTTCGTCCACGGAGCACATTCTCCTTGCGATCCTCGATCCTGACTGGTCGTTCCTTGAAGGTCGCATCTTCTCCCACATCTAGCTCTCCCCAGTTGATGATATGAGAGTCATCATGTAAGTACTGACGAAGCTGGGATAAATGGAAGACGTCATGGACCCCCTCCAACTGAGTTGGTAGGGCCAGCTGATATGCCACCCTGCCAACTCGCCTCAGCACCTCGAAAGGTCCGATGAACCTAGGGGAGAGCTTACCCCCCTTTCCGAACCTCCGCTGCCCCCGTCGAGGGGAAACCTTCAAGAACACATGATCTCCCACCTCGAACTCCAAGGGCCTCCTCCGACGATCAGCATAAGATTTCTGCCGATCCTGAGCTGCTTTCATCCTCTCCCGCACTAGCTGGACTTTCTCCGTGGTGCTCTGCACTACTTCTGGTCCAAGAGTACCAGTCTCACCAACCTCTGCCCAGCATAAGGGTGAACGACATGGTCTTCTATACAAAGCCTCAAAAGGAGCCATGTCGATTGTAGAGTGGAAGCTGTTGTTGTAGGCAAACTCTACTAAAGGCAAGTGTCGTACACATGATCCTCCGAAATCTAGAACACATGCTCGCAGCATGTCCTCCAATGTCTGGATAGTCCGCTCTGTCTGTCCATCAGTCTGAGGGTGAAAAGAAGTGCTAAGGCGTAGCTGGGTGCCAAAAGCATGTTGTAACCCCTTCCAGACTCGTGAGGTGAACCGAGTGTCCCGATCTGAGACGATAGTCTTCGGAACTCCATTCAAATGCACCACCTCATCCACGTACCTCTGTGCTAAGGTACTCACAGGTCCTGACTCCTTGATAGCCAAGAAGTGAGCAGATTTTGTCAATCGATCCACCACTACCCAGATAGCATCATGCCCGCCCTGAGCTCTGGGTAGTCCTGTGACGAAGTCCATCGAGACGTCGTCCCACTTCCACTCGGGAACATCTAGAGGATGCAACAAACCACCAGGAACACGGTTTTCAGCCTTCACCTGCTGACACACCAGGCATTTAGCCACAAACTCTGCCACTGCCCGTCTCACCCCGGGCCACCAAAACTGTCCCCTCAGGCCTTGGTACATTTTCGAAACACCCGGTTGCACTGCCAGGGCTGAGCTATGGAACTCACGAAGGACTTCATCACGCATCACCTCCGGAACAAACAACCTCCCATGAAAGAGCATCTGATGTCGGCTGTCCTCCGACAATCCTTCCGGAGCATTCCCTGATCGACACGATCCCGCAACACTTCCACCTCAGGATCTCCCCACTGAGACTCTTCCACTTGCCGCAACAAAGAGGACTGTACCGTCATCTGAAACAAGCAGCCTCTAGTACCTTCCACCCTTGCATCCAAGTGCAAGGCAGCCAACTCCCCCATCGCCTTCCAAGCATCAGCAGATTCCCGAACCACTTCCTGATGCGGCTTCCTGCTCAGGGCATCAGCCACAACGTTTCCCTTACCTTCAGTGTACGAGATCTCAAAGTCGTAGTCCTGGAGAAACTCAACCAACCTCCACTGTCGCAAGTTCAAGTCACGCTGGGAGAAGATATAGCCCAAGCTCTTGTGATCGGTGAAGACCACAAAGCATTCCCCGATGAGGTATTGTCGCCACAGCTTCAATGCGAACACTACTGCTGCAAGCTCCAAGTCATGGGTGGCATAGTTCTGCTCATGGGGGCGTAGCTGCCTGGACCCGTAAGAGATCACCCCTTGTTGTTGCATCAACATGCATCCCAGGCCCTATCCTGAAGCATCACAAAATACCTCATAGGCCATCCCTTCTTCTGGTAATCTCAACACTGGGGCACTAACCAGCTTTTCTTTTAGGTAGCTGAAGGACGACTCGCATTGCTCGCTCCACACGAAAACCTGGTCCTTCTTGGTCAAAGCCGTCAAAGGGACTGCTACCCGGGAGAAGTTGGGCACAAATCTCCGGTAGTAGCCTGCCAGTCCGAGGGAACTCCGAACTTCTGCGACATTCTTGGGTGCTGCCCATGAAACAATTGCCTCAACCTTTGATGGGTCGACCGCTACTCCCTGCTCAGACACTACGTGTCCGAGTAAGTGCACCTCTCGTGCCCAAAACTTGCACTTTGACAACTTCTCATAGAGCTGGTGCTGTCGGAGGACCCCCAAAACTGTCCTCAAGTGCTCTGCATGGTCCTCTTCTGACCTTGAATAGATCAGGATATCGTCGATGAATACCACCACAAACCGATCCAGATACTCCCGAAAGATGGAGTTCATAAGCCCCATGAACACGGCCGGGGCGTTCGTAACACCAAAGGGCATGACCACGAACTCGAAGTGCCCATACCTGCACCTGAACGCCGTCTTCGGGACGTCGCTATCCTTTACCCTCAGCTGGTGGTATCCAGATCGTAGGTCGATCTTCGAGAACCATCCTGCTCCCTTCAGCTGGTCAAAAAGATCATCTATCCTCGGAAGAGGGTAGCGATTCTTGATCGTTACCTGATTCAGCCTCCTGTAATCAATGCACAACCTGAGGCCACCATCTGCCTTCTTTGCGAACAAGACTGGGGCACCCCATGGTGACGCACTTGGACGAACATAACCCCTCTTCATCAGATCGTCAATCTGTATCCGCAACTCCCGTAGCTCCGAAGGTGCCATCCGGTAAGGAGCCATCGAGATTGGTCGAGAGCCGGGCTGCAGGTCTATCCCGAACTCGATATCACGTCGAGGGGGTAGAGTCGTCACTTCCTCAGGAAAGACGTCCATAAATTCACGAACGATCTCTGGTACTTCCACCATTTCCGCATCTACTGATTCTATCGTCAGTTCGGTCAACAAGGAGAGGAGAGGTTCCTCCCTCCTGTTTCCCTTCAGACAGCTCCGCTCGCCGGTGAAAGTAACACGCTGGCCGTCCAAACCGGAGAACACCACCCTTCTTTGGAAACATTCGATGAAGGCGCACATAGAATATAGCCATTCGATGCCGAGGATGACATCGTACGGCTAGATCTGTAGCAGAAGGAGATCCCTGACCGACTGATGTGGTCCTAACATCAGTCTACATCCCCGACAAACGAACAGCAAGTCGGTCTGACCTCCAACTGGTGTGCTCAACACCAGGGGCACTGGAAGTCTCTCGGCATCTAGACCCAAGGCGCGGGCTAGACTGGGTGCAACAAAGGAGTTCGAAGCTCTGGTATCGAACAAAGCATAAGCAAGAGTGCTAAACACACTGATCGTACCTCGAACAACCTCTGGCCCTGCTGGAACGGTTGCTTCTGCGGTGTGTAACTGTCCATGCCCAGATCCCTTGCCCCTCGGCTGTCGGCCACCTCCCCGACCACGCCCTGGTCGAGGTCCCTGGGGAGCGCCCTGAGGTCGGCCTCCTCCTCCAACGTCTGCCTGCAGAGGAGCGGGAGCTCGCTGTCCCTGCTGCTGCTGCTGGATGGGTCCGGCTAGAAACTGCTGCTGCGGCGGATGCTGGGGATGACTGCCACTGCTGTACTGCACCCGATCGGGGCACTGACTCTGGAGATGTCCAGGGCTCCCGCAGATGAAGCACCGTGGTCCCGAGCCTGAAGGAAAAGAACGTGGGCCAGGGGATCAAAACTGAAACTGCTGCGGCCTGCTCCCTACAGGTCGGAACCTGGAGGGTCCTGATGCTGGAGGCCTGGTGCTGACGGACATACCCTTCGATGGTCCCAGATGGATCCCTTCTCATGACACTCCGCCCAGAGCGTGCATCCTTTCCACCACTTCGGCCTTCTTCTGAACCTCTAAGTATGTCGGAAGGGTAAAGGGGGTAACAGCATACTGGAGGGAGGGTCGGAGTGCCTCCTCCAAACGTCTTGCCCGAGACTCCTCATCAGGAAAGAGGTCCGGAGCAAAACACAGGAGGTCCTTGAACTTGTTTCCAAGTTCCCTCACGGACATGCTCCCCTGCTGGAGGGAGAGTAGCTCTTGCCTCTTCTCCGCCTTCATTGTCGAGGAGAGGAACTCTGCCCAGAACTCCTTCTCGAAGCCCGCCCAAGCAACCTCAGACTCTTTCCTACTCCCCAGGTGAAGCATCCACCACTGAAGTGCCGCTCCTCGCATCTGGATAACAGCCAGAGGAACCCAGTACTCGGTCGGGGCCCGAATCAGGCCGAAGGCTATGACTAACTCCTCTAGCCAGCCTTCCATCTTCATATCGGATGTGCTTCCCTCATACTTCTCGAGGGCCTGTCGCTGGAAGGCTCGAAGAGTCTTCTACCACTGGTCGTCCTCTTCCTCTCGATCAGCTCTCTGCCGATTGTCCAAGGCAGTCTCAGGGGCCTCGATCGCCTGTACCACACGTGGTCGCCTTCCAGGTGCCATAGCTTCAAGGTAAACAAGGAAAGCCTAAGCCCAAGTAGTGCAACAAAAATCATTCTTAAAACTTATTAAGATTTAATTTATTCTTAATTCCCAAGACATCCCAGAAACACAAGAACACAAGTCATTTATGATGCATGTACCTTTCCTAGGGTCTCTACCCCGCAATCAGTGTGGCCTCACTTGGTCGTTCGGTAGGTCCAGAGTCCTTGCATCGGATCATGGGGGGCCCTAAAATCCCGCGTCCTAGCCGGTCTTCCCTGGCCTAATTCACGCTTCAAGGTCACCCAATACCGTTGCCTTACCACCCCATGCAATCATCACTGTGCCTAACTCCAGACTCCGTCCTATCTCTCAACCTCCCTCTGATACCATTCTGTCACGACCCGCCTTCACAAAAAGGAGGGAAGGGTCAGCAGGTTGCCAGGCCCTTCCTTCTTTAAGTTGAAGGAGAGATAATGACCCCCGAAACCCGCCTTCAATAGGTCCTGGAGTGGCGACTAGCACCAAGGGTATAGGAAATTCTCGCGAATGGAAGGCATTACCCTTTTTATTTTATAGGATCGAAAGACACGGAGGAGGAAACCCAACAACACCAAGGTAGAAAGAAAAGTAAAGCCAAAAGTAAACCATTCCCACATGCATGTTTAAACAATTTTTATAACAAGGTACAAGTACAAGGAAGCTCAAAAGTAAAATGCCAAGGAAAAAAAGAGAACAACAACTGCAACAACTCCAACTGCCTGACTAGTAGGGTCCCGCACGGACCTGGTAGTCCTCCTGGAAACCTGAAAGTAAACATAGGGTGAGCATACAAGTATACTCAGTAGGGAAAACCAAGACTCTCGTGCACAAGTGGGGGAACGTACTAAAGTCCCGTGAGAAAAGAGTAAACCAAACAACTAACAAGGCAAATTATCCATCCCAGGCCTCACCAAGGCTCACTCCCCAAATAACGCAAGTCAAGTAATGTATATATAAGAGCACATCAATGTTTGGGTACCCCGCGCCACATTCCCACTGGTTATTGAGACATCCTATGCATCGGACCAATCCCGCCATTCTCACTGCAGTCCCACTGCCACACCCGCCCGCACACACCTGGGCCACAACCACACGCAGTCCCACTGCCGAATCCCGCCCGCACACACCTGGGCCACAACTACACGCAGTCCCACTGCCGAATCCCGCCCGCACACACCTGGGCCACAACTACACGCAGTCCCACTGCCGAATCCCACCCGCACACACCTGGGCCACAACTATCATATGTAACCATGCCTGCAAACACCTAGGCCAGAGCAACCACCGCCACGCCCGGAGACACCTGGGCCTCATCCTGAAGACACTTGGGAAACCACCTGCCGCACACACCTGTCCAACCACCACAACACCCCGCCCGGAGGTTCTTGGGCTAATAATGGACTTCAGGCCATCACAACTTGCCCGAAGATACTTGGGCTATCCGGGAAAGGGAGCAGAAAAGGAGCTAATAACCAGCCACTAAGTATAGTGTTGGGAAAAACACCCTTCCCCCATAAATGGGGGTGTTCGACACTAAGTGCTCAACATGGGTGGGGCACGAATAAGAAACACAAAGCTACAAGTATAGATATAGGTAACAAACACTCACCCAAAACTTAGGTTTTCCTAGCCAACCTACAGAACACAACACCACTGAGTCCGAGTTACAATTCACAACCCTTGCCCACAAAACCATTTGTCCCATTCTTGTTTTACATTCAGTCAAAATGTTCATTTAATTTTAAGCACTACTGGGAAACTATCATAAGCATAACCAAGGAAAGCGTCAAAGCAAGGATCAACCAAAACACTCACACCAGGTTCTGTTATCATAGGATCTCTCCCCAATTTGTGATATTTTAAGTAACCACCCGGATTTAAAACTCACAACCACTGAATCCATACCACCAGGAGATCCCATCCCCAAATTCACACAGCCACCGTGAGTATAAATAGAATAGGGGATCCCATCCCCTCCCACGTTTCCAGCAATCGGCCCGAAAGGAAGACAACCAACCACCGCTACCAACACAAGTCATGAATTTTCAGGTTTAAACGACATAACAGACTCCATGATTTCAAATTCCGTGTGTTCTAACCGGGAGTTATCACAGAAAGGTTGATCCTGGTGCTTTCAACTTATTCAGCCGGATATACGTGATTAACCAATTTCACAGCAGGAGTTCACAATTTCAGCAACCCATTTAAAACATCACGAGGGGATTTATCAGTTCACATACAACGACCACCAACGGCCTCAATTTTCAGAAAACATAAACCAGCACAACTAAAAAGGTTAATCACAAGATAAGGCATAAACAACCATCACAACCCCTTCCCCTTCTTTAACCAGTTATTATCTTCATTTAAAGGCTCAACTATTTTTCATGAGAACAAAAGATAACGCCCACCCCGCATGATACACAGAAGTGATAGACGAAAGAAAAATCCCTACTTGTTGATAGATGATCGACGTTTAGGCCGGGGGCGCGGAACATTACGGATAACGATGTGGCGGTCTCGATGCACCAGAAGAGCCACGATCGAAGAAGGGGGAAAACCACGGCCTAACCCTTAATTTATAAGAGCCGGGACGGTTGAGATAAAAATGCCGAACCGCGTAAGACGTGGAAGTCGTGGGTTGACCATGCGGCTTGACTCATCATTAATGGTGCTGAGTGGTTTAAACCGACTCATGAATTAATGAAGCATTTAATTAAAACTTTTGTGCGCGTTTCGGGTTTCCAAGACATTTTCACGAGGCAGAATAGGGTTTAAAACCCTATTTGCCAAAAAAGAGCGTTACTGGAACAACTTGGAAAGGTCGGGCGACGTCGGCCGGTTCCGCCGATCGGTCTCACCGATCGGTCTCACCGATCGGTCGCACTGATCCATACTCCTTAAGGATCCGGATTTTGGCAAAGGAAGGGACCAAGGTGGGTCTAGGTCATCACAGAATTGGTAAGATTGGATGGAGTACCACATTCCATTATATCTTATCGTGATCTGAGGTTTACATCAAAATTTTGGCGAAGTCTTCAGTATGCTATAGATACAGAGTTGAGTTTCAGCACTGCTTACCATCCTCAGACAGACGGTCATTCTGAGAGGACAATTCAAACTCTAGAAGACATGTTGAGAGCTTTCTCTATGGATCTAAAAGGTGGTTGGGATCAACAACTATATTTGGTGGAAGTTTCTTATAATAATAGCTTTCACTCTAGTATTCATATGGCTCATAATGAAGCCCTTTATGGAAAAAAATTCAGAACTCCAACATGCTGGGACAATGTTGGGGAAATAAAGCTATTAGGACCTGATCTTGTTGATGAGATGGCTGAAAAGGTAAGATCTATTCAACAAAAAATATGATCAGCTCAATGTCGACAGAAAAGTTTTGCTGACAACCGAAAAAAGACCTAGAGATTGAAGTTGGTGTTAAAGTGTTATTACGAATATCTCCCTAGAAGAGGGTAATGAGATTTGGAAAGTAAGGGAATGTTGAGCCCTAGATATATTGGTCCATTTGAAATTCTAGATCTTATTGGGAAGGTAGCTTATCGATTGGAACTTCCACCGAATCTCTCTCATGTTCATGAAGTGTTCCATGCATCTCTCCTGAGGATGTACATAACCGATCCTTCACATGTACTAAGCTCAGAAGTGTTACCGCTAGAGTAAGTTCATTATTATGAAGAACAACCGATAGAGATTCTGGATCGTAGCAAAAATGTTCTGCGAAACAAGACCACTCACTTGGTTAATGTTTTATGGAGGAACCATCAATTAGAAGAAGTTACAAGGGATCTTGAGGATATGATGAGGGAGAGGTATCCTCGTCTATTTGTAATGAAGTGACAAATTTCGAGGGAGAAATTCATTTCAAGGGGGGTAGAATGTAACACCCTGAGATTTTATGTGAAATAATTTTTTTATGTCTTATGTTATACGCCACACCAAAGGAATCTTTCAAAACACACAATACTTACATGGCTTGCATTACACGCAATCGTGGCCTTCCACGATAGCGTGTGTAGTACGCAATACCGGGTTTAACTAAACAGTGATATATTATTATGGACTAGACGTTATGAATATTATTAACTAAATTTTCAATTTTATAATATTATTATTCATCTTAAACATTTTCTAGAACATGGTAAAAGAACAAAATAAATTTTTCCGGTAAAATAAGTATTTTTCAAAAAATGGAGTTTTGCCGCCTTTTGATGGCGCACACACATTAAATCTAGTTTTTTAGATTTTTATAAGTTAAATATGACAAAATAAATTTTTTCTTTAGAATCAGGATATAAAAAGTTACTTTGGATAAAGTTTTTTTACTTTACTGATAACTTTCTTATTTTGATGAATAGTAAAAATATGCTAATTTTTAATTAAAAACAACTTTTTTCACTGAGATAATTTATATGGTTAAATTATTATATTTAATGGTTTTAATGTTTAAATATAATATATTTTTACCATTTAATATAATTTATGTCATTAAAATTAATTTCACATTGAATTCATAGGTAAAAACATTTCAGTCATTGGTAATGTTTTGACTTCTAAAACCCATTTACTTAACAATGAGATTAATTTTAAATTAATTACGGCAACTTATGTGTTTTGAATATTGAAAAATGGATTCCATATTTGGAATCAGTGTGTCCAAATTATGTTAATAGGCTACTTTTTTTTTTGTAAATTATGAATAGTAACTATGGTAAATTTTATTTACCATAGTTAAATGTAAATAGGGTAATTAATGGTAAATATAAGATTATAAAATTACTATAATAGCTGAAGAATTCCTATTGGATGAATAAAAGTAGACCCATATCACCTAAGGGCCGGAATATATTTATTTTATGAACTTTTAACCATGAAATAATATAATTATTATTAAAACAAAGGAAAATGACAATATGTCACTCTCTTAAATCTTATAAGTATAATAATTTTGATTTAGTGATAAACTTCATTAATCATCATATATAAATAGTCTATAGAAATCTAATAAAATTTTCTACATCATAAGAATTTATTTATAATTTTTACGGACTAAATAATTATCATTAATTGTGACACAATAGTGATGTTGAAATTATTTTATTAATTAAAATATCAAATAAATGGTTTTAAAAATAATAAAATAAGTACTATATGAACTATTTAATGCGTTCCACTAATTTTTTAGATACATATGACATTTTATGAATCAATTAAATCTTTTAGTTCTAACATATCTTCTATATATATTTTATTTAAATTCAAATAAATGAATACTGTCAAAATTGACACTATTGTTATTTTATAAAAATAACATATTATAAATTTTTTTTAAAATAAAAAAAAATATTAAAAAATTATAAATTAAAATTTATATGGCCGACAATGTCATAAAGTGTCAAATTATGGAAAATTCACAATATATATGTAATTAGTTATAATAATTTAGATTATTATTAGCACAAATAAAATTAAATTGATAAATAAGGATAAATCATGTTGATAATGATTAAGATAAATTCCTACCATGTCTAAATTTTTTTTGGTTGATGAGATTACAACCCTAACTCATCTAATATTAAGATATGATTCATTTTTTATGTTTTTAAGTGGGGTTGGTATTTAATATTAATAAATATTTCTTTAATTTCCAAAGGTGCCCCTCTCCTCCCTTATAAAATGGAACCGCCTCCCTCTCATCCTCACACCAATTTGAGGCTTCATGCTCGGACAAACCCTACCCATTTGACTTCCAAAATTCTTTCTAAACCTACTAGAGGTACTAGGATTCTCAAAAGACCAACTCTAGTGCCCTATGAGAAATTTTAAAGGATGCACTTCGAGAAAGAGGTAATACCTTCTACCGGTTTCTTCAAGTTCCTTTCTTCTTCTACTACATATTCTTTAGTTGTATCATTATGAATTAATAAAATCATTATCCCTAATATACGGATTTGTTATTATAAATATGATACAACCATATTTCAAATCTTATCCATCATATGGTAAACAAAATCACTGTTCGTGCGTACGTAGGGAATACCGTCTCCACGACGTGGTGTAATATGTTTTCGACCACCAACTTACTTGGATTGGTATAATGGTGAAAATAAATAACTATATATGATTATTGTAAATTGGTATTGATTCTTAAATAATATACATACATTTAAATACAATTCCATGATCATGGGAACAATATCATCGCTCGTGCGTACGTACGACCTACCGTCTCCACGATGTGATGCGACTTATTCTATATGTTTTCCATTGAATAATGATAATATAAATAAATTTAATGAATTAATAAGATATATATTACACTAATACCATTATATAAATGATATATCTATGTCCTATAAAGATTAATAAGAATTTATTCGACAAAACATGCATAAGAACATAAAGCTATAAACAACAGAATAACAAGTATCAATGAAATATTACTACTAAGAAGATACAAATATGACCATATATGATATCATAACAATGAATATGATTCTTTAATAAGTTAATTGAATTATTTAAAACATATTACAAGAGGTTCGGATTCATACGAAGAATATTAGACCTAAGGTAAGGGAAAATCTCGCAATCTCATTTTTATCTGAGATTATTTATACATCAAAATTTAATGGGGAATATTTATCATCCACATCCATATTTCCACAATATGTAATATTAATTCTATCCTCATAAAATTTTTTATATCAAAATTTACCCTTTGGTGAGTTTTTAGTAAAAGATATGAAAGTAATATTTTGTCATTTTTCGTACGAGGTACTTTTTGACTTTTCCTACCAAAATAGGAGATGGATATTTTTTAAAATATACGACATGAATAGATTTTTAGAACATTATTTCCATGTAGATTAATTTACATGTTTTCATGTTTATTTTTATTCAACATAATTTAGTTTAAAATTATATGAAATTTTAAGAAAGGAAAATGTTTTTGAAGTAGAAATGATATTTTCCTTTAGAATGGAGTTCAAGCGTTTTATCAAATTTATTTTCCATATAAGATAATATTGGGTTCTGTTTCTATCCATATTTTTATATTGATTTGATTATGTTAGGAAGGAATTATTTTTATAATTTCCTTTTATCTTATATGTATTTTTTTATGATGACACAAGGTTTAAGAATCCCATTTTTATTACATGGGTTATGCTATGATGTATGATTTTTTATTTTATGGCACACATAAGAATGGTTTCATTATGAGATGGGTGGGACCTATATCTCACTCCAATGAATTGGGAAAAGATTTATATCTCATGGGATAGACATGGGTGGAATGGCAAGTTAATATGGATCAGTGATATAGGGATGGAATGAGAAGTGAACTCGGTTCAGTAATAGACTTTGTCTGGTAAGATAGTCTTGGCAATGAGTCTTGAATAATATGAAATTATTTTCTATGATTATGTGTGTATTCCACAGAGCTTCAATTTTTATGTTATTTTTATTTGAATTACATTTCACTTTTATGATTTATCACATGTTATGATCTCTTTTGCAGGAAATGATTTTCAAAATGTTATGTTCTTATGAATATGATATGTTTGATAATTATAATGTTTACCCTTACTGAGCATTTGAGCTCATCCTTTTGAATGTTTTCTTTTTCCCAGGTCAGCAATAAGGATATTAAGTAGGATATTACAAAATTGGATTCTAGATATGATGAAATAAATGGGACACACCGTAGATTATTTATGAACCATTTGTTTATGTCTCACAGATCCTAAAGACACTATACCTATAAAGTCCTTTCATGGTTTTTTTATATGTTGTAATACATATGCTTTAATTTTGATGTAATAACCATGTATGTAATGTATGGGTCGTTATAATGAAAATACTTGAGATGTCAAGGGTAAATATAGAGCGGGTGAACCAGAAATATATTGATAGTGAAAACAAGGGTCGCAAGAAAATGTTGTTCGAGCCCAGGGACTTGGTTTGGATTCATTATGTGGAAGGAAGGATTTAATGACATGTGGAAATCCAAACTCGTTCCATGATGTGATGCACCATTTTTGAGTTCTTGAGAATATTGACAATAATTCTTACAAGATAGATTTTCAAGGTGAGTATAGTGTATGTGCATCTTTAAATGTCTCTGATAATTCTAATTTTTTGGGTGTAGAGGATTAAGAGTCAGGACGACTTATTTTAAAAATTGGGAGGATGATGTGAATCATGTTGAAGGCACCGAGCCGATTACCTGAGTGAAGGAGTTGGATTTGCAAGGCTCGATGATGTGGGGGTGATTAAAGAGGATAAAAGCAATAATGGTCGCCAATCTCACTTCATTAAAGGCCCAATGGATCTTTCCTTTCATGGATGGAGAAAATGGGCCTATTATCTCACTTATTAAAGCCCATACATGATGTTTAAAACATGGACCACATGGTTGCATGACTTTGGATGTCATGCCCACATCGATGACTCTAGAAATGGCATCATTGGACACCCAAGTCAAATACGGTGGGATATACACTCAAATTCAAATCTGGTGGGCTATAGGTGGATTATTGTGTGCTACTTTTCCAAAAGTACTTGTTTGACTTTAACTTTTTGAATTTTATGTGGACAAGGTAGGTTTAGACTTTATGAATTTAGGGTATTAGACCCTTGACTGTTGTATCACCCCTTGGATATAAATAGCCACCCAATGGAATTGTATTTTCATACAAGACTTAATTGAGATCTTATTCTTTATTTCACTCCGTTGTGTGAGAATTGTTTTGAATTTCACCTTTTCTCTTATTCATTCTTGTATTGTCAATCTACAAGTATGATTGGTGATCCAGAATCAAAAGGCCCCCAATTCTGTGCCTCTACCCAAGTGCGTTGTTTTGTGGATTTGATATCGCATCCTTCCCTTGACTGTGTTGTCTAAGTGTAAGTCACACTCCTTATAACATTGATTGACTACTTGATTATACTATTCATACCCATGATTCATAACATAGCCTGAAAATGCATCCTACATCTTCCTCCCTTCACCGTGAAGATCGGGCTACCTCGAGCATCTCACATCAAATAAGATATGACCATATCACTCATCTTCACTACAAGACCACGAGGGGTTCTGAGTGTGGTTAGGTCATTCAATGTGTAATATGACATATTGATGATAGTGTGGGTGGTATTTTTAAAGGGTAAATTATAATTTTTTCGTGTATATAGTAGGGAAAACATATTAATTGATAATATAATTTTTTTATTGTAAAGGTGAACATCTATGAGATAATTTTCTAGGTCTTATTATGTTCGAATGCAAGGAAGTTAATCTCTGTGAGGAGTTAGCCCAAGATAATGGTAATTATTTTTAATTTTCATTGGAATATCAAGACATATATTACGATAAATTTAGTTAATGTATTTTATGTAATCATAATACATATTTTAAAATTTAATATAATAAAAAGTTTAATTTTATTTACCGCAGTTCAGGTTGTTACAGTCTTACCGCCATAATGAAATATTCCATCAAAATTTTGTTTTTCCCACACTAAAAATATGTGGGTAACTCTACTTCACCTCCTCATCTGGTTCCCACATTGCTTCTTCATTTCTTTTCATTCTACACCACTTTGAATGATTTAATTATCTTATTCCATAAAAAATATTCTTTATAAACACAGATTTTCACTGGGAACATCTTATAAGACTGGTCATTCTCTAATTGTACCACCTATGGATTGATTACATATGAGCCTTCTAGTATATACATTATCAAGAAGGATACAAGGAATACATCATTTAAATGAGATAGGTTCAGAGGGATTTCAAGTTGATATTTTGTCTCTACAATGCAGTCATGTTTCTAAAAGGGAAAATGTACCCTATACTAAGATTCCCTTCCCTTGAAAATCCCATCACTTTCTTATGTGATGATATGCATAAGAATATCTAGTCTCTAAAATCAAACTCCAGGACACATAAAAAAATTTCGGTATAGATTTTGAGAATCCTTTATGTGCTACTAAATATATTTAACATCCAACTCCATTATCTCGATCATTTTAAGACCTAGAAAATTTTATTCCCCATCATCATCCAAATATACCAATATTCTAGACCTCTTCCCATAAAGGTATTTATAGATATCTATTTTGAAACTCGAGTGGAAAATATTTTTGTAATAAATCTTTACCAAAGGAATATTTTATTTCTATCCTCCTTTGATGTCTATATAATGTACATACAACGTGTCTTCCAATGTATAAATTTTCTACTATGATTGAAAATCTATTTGAGGATTATAGGTCATAAATAAGTTCACCAAGGGTCTTATAGAATGTTGGAAACTCTTCCAAACATTTTAGGTGAATATCAGATCATGATCATATACAATATATTGTGGCACTTCAGGATTCATTTCTATTTATCTAATGTTTATCTATAAATATTTATCTAGTGAGAAGTCCTCTAAATTTTTGATAAAGTGAGATATCTTTGTAAGAAAATCTACAACCAGCCATATAAAATTGCTTCTTTTATAAGTTTTAAGATGTTTAATGATGGAGTCCATGGTTATTTTTTTCCCTTTTTATGTTGGTATGGGTAATGATTCAATCATCCCCTTAGACTATTACCTTCCATCCTTCACTTTCTGGAATGCCAGACACTTTGGTGTATATTTAGTGTTCTCATTCTATATATTTTCTAACCAATTCTGCTCTCATATATCATGATACATCTTTGTATTTCCTAGACTAATTGAGAAAGTATAAATTTTTGAATCATCCAACAGTTCCACATTTGACTATGGAATTTCTGGAACACATAGTCTTCACCCAAATCTCCCAATTCCTTCAATATTAACATTAACCTCTGAGTATTTTGATTTTCTTATAGTTTCCACTCTTTTATGAATTCCCACATAATATTTTTGTGCATCCCCTATCTTCTACATAACAGACAGTTGAGAAATCATATGTGAATAGATTTATGACATTCAATTCATTATGATTCCCATGTCAAAACTGTTGAAAATCTAAGAATATTGTATCCCTATTATTTCTCATTGAGAATAGAATTATTAGGTAATTTCTATATAGATCATATTTCATTTTATTCTCATTAACATGATGTTTGTGGGTTGAGTAGTTGAAATACTTGTTGAGATCTAACCATATTAGTTGGCGCACAATAATATCATTCATATTGAATTTATATTTTAGGATATTGTGAGTATTATATATCTCAAAATTCTCTCCACATAGATAATTATTTATATTTTCAATGAAAATATAACCACTTCCAAATCTATATCAATCATGGGATTGTTTTTCAATTAATTTTCCACATCCTTGAGGCATAGAATTTATCATTACCATGTACTGTCCGTCTAAAAACTAATACATTCATTGAATCATCACTATGTACAATAAAGAGTTCCCAATTTTGGCTAGTGTGAGCATGGGTGTAGTGACAAGACTCTTGTGACCTCCCAATAGCATCCCGCACATTACTGTATCAAAAACAATATATTTCCATTTTGAGTTATCTTTGATACTGTGTTTGAAAATAGTGAGAATTTTTTATAAATTTTTTTTGCTATAATAGTTTGTTATCCAAATTAATCTATGTATATAATTTACAAATGTTGGGCATGGTAATCAATCAATTGCTTATGTCATTGATGGGTCCACATATATCTTATTTGTTGGGGTGATATGATCCATTACAAATAATTTCATCAATTATAAATATCAGTTTCTCTACGTGTAACAAATAATCTGAATTTCTCGGATCTTTATCACAATTATTAGATATTCTGAATCATCCTCCTTGATATTATAGTATTGCATAATATCATATATTAAGGCTGCTACAAAATTGTCAATGTATTCTCAAAAGACACTATTGAAAAAACCAATGATGATTTATTGAGAATTAGTGAGTCTAAAAGGGTTCTCTATGAATTCATAGAGCCTATACATCATAAGAAAATTAGTCTTGGGAAAATACTCATTATTCACCCTTATTTGATAATATCCAAATGAATGATCCACAATGAAGATGAGAGAATCCTCAGAGAGATGCCACCAACATAATATTCCCAACAATCTATGTGTGATGCCTCAGTATTCTACACCCTCATGAAGACCTCTAATATGGGATAATTCAGGTGTACAAAGGTTCTAGCGTCCATACATGCCAATGATGACCAACATGACTACTCTCTAACCAAAAGGTTTTTCCCTTACTAGAGCATTTGTAATTTTATTATATAATTAGTGTAAAAAACCATCATCCGTAAAAAGACGGAAAAGGGAAATGATATTCAAAATTAATGACTCAACTATATAAATTGGAGACCCAGACTAAGTGATGAATTTTGAGGAGGAATATAATAAAGGAGTGACTAAAATCCCATAATCATGTTTTGATCAAGAACCGTTAATCTCTAATGAAGTTATGAACGTCAACTGTGTTTGGGAAGCAGTAATGTGGGGAAACAAACATCAAATCCCCATACGTGGAACACACCCTATTGAAAAGCATCATAAGGGGAAATTAGGAACATGACCTGATTCTTTTATCCTTAAACCATGGGGATTAGTGGGTTTTGAGACATCATGTGATAATCATGCCAATAGATCCATTTATATTATGCCAGATCCCACCTTGAAAATAGTGGGCCTCAAATGGAACTCACTAGAATTTGGGGCAATTAATCGTCAAACATACTGGTATATGACAGCGTCAATATAGATATCTCTATCCATCTATAGATGATTGAATTTTTTTTGGGAGCTATTCAATTCTTTTTTACTATCTATATTGCTAGCTGAAACATCATGCTCTGTATGACCTATGTAATTGAAAATTAATTTCCCCCTAGCCCACATACATAGGGGGTGGTGAAACTCTATTATGCCAATTTCGTAGGGCTCCACCTCTACCCTTACCATGGCTAACAGTCACCAACACAACATTTCTCCCAGAAAATTCACCAATCAGAGGGTGATTGATAATCTTAATTGATGGTATGAATAGGACAGGGTCATCCCAACAAGGTATATAACACACCATGATTTTGAGGATTTTGATCCCCCACCATCACCACTGCCACCAAGGGAAGTTAAAGGAGTCTCTACTCCCCACTATGACAACCAACTATTTCAGAAGCCTCTACTCATAATGCTCCTATGACTTGTTCCCCATCACTGTGGAGGTGAGGGATGTTCAAGTCATCACAACTATGATAGTATCCTGGGATCCTACATGGATGAATCCATCTAAGCTGCACCATCAGTGGATTCTAGTTCATATAGACAAGGAACAAGTGACTTATACCCTTGCACCGACGACCATGATTCGACTGACCCACCACCAATGTTGGGAACATGCTCAAGAGGATTCATGTCAGGAGGTGAAATCTTCTACACCTCTAGTATCCCATGCCATAGTTGACTTATACTATCTAATCCCTATTATTATAAATTAGGGTATCCTCTATATCCAATAGGTATTGTGAATTCATTCACCCCATGGGGCGGGATACGATGACTTCACGTGTCCCCTGCGTGAACAGTTGATGTTGTAGGAAAACCCCTAATGTCATGATATTGCACATAGGCTCTCCCCATACCATGATAATCCAAGGTGGAGTTCATCCAAACTCTCACACCCAGCATGTAGTTCCTCTACATGCCATCAGCATCAGTCCAAATGGTGGTCCTCTCCATCTTGTTGACATTTTGTAGGGAGGTTCTACCACTTCCCATGATCCCAGGTGTTGATATTTTCCCCATATTTTATAATTTCATCATGATGGTCCTCTTATACCTATCACCGATTATAATTATATGTTCTCCCCATGTTATCACCATCTTTACTAAAGTTCCTCCCCGCTCAAGAGAAAATAAAAGAAGTGTCCCTCCCCACTTCCTCGATAACTAAAATGGAGGTCCTAGCCATGATACCATTGTCAACCATCATGGATGTATTCCCCATTCCAGAGGTGGCCGACATGGAGGTCCTTCTCATATCCTCAACAACTCCAGTAGTGGCCCTCCATGATTGAATGCTACCGACTATAGAATTTTTCCCTGCACTTCAATCAATTAGCTTGGAGGTCTTCCTTATACCCCTGGTTTCCAACACATATATCCTCCATATGTTCTTTTCAACATCTTCCATGGTTCTCCTCGCACTGTAGCACGCCCAAGAGGAGATCCTCCTCGCATCCATACCCAAAATGGTGTTCCTCCCCATGTTACATTCATCTCCTCTGAAGATCCTCCCAACTCCAGCACTATCCCACATAGAATATCTCCCCTTGTTGAAGATTTACATTTATCTATGGAACCACCTATTGGATGAAGGGTGAACCATCAATGCCAAAGGAAGAATCATGCACAACACAATATCACTATCATTCCATTTAACTTTTCAGACTCTAAAGCAACGTGTGATTCAATGATGCAGTCTTCTCCCACATCCTCTGCATCAGAGTATGGTGTAGGAACCATGCAAGCGAGTTTCACCCTTATTTAAATTTTAATGCACCAGATACCTGAATCCCTATATAGGTACATACATGAGGAGGAATGTTTTAATCATTTTAGTGTATTTTGATGATATCTTCCCTATCGTCACCTAAATCATTCTATGCATGTCAAGAAATTATATAGAATTGTTAAGGGGGGTGGTATATGATGAGAACAACCCTGATCCATCACCAGTAGTCACCCCCTTTACACATGAATCGATAGTTTTCACCTTGTCATACAGGGACATGATGATGCAGTCAGTACTACCTCTAGAATATGAACTAGTATGTAGCATCTAACTAGCCTGTATAGCATTCTATCCATCATCCAATCATCCACCACAATTATCCATATTATTAACCTTACCAGTTCCCTATCCACCTTAGAAGAATAATGGGTCGACCAATAGACATATATCATCTTTAAATGATGAATCATGTGGGACATTCTCATAGTGGGACATCTTATAGGGATGGTTGGTCCAATCACTGTTTTATAGATTATAATTCTGGAGCCACTCACTCAGTTTGAAGTCATGTGTTTCGGTTGAACCCAAGGTATGATGCACTTCTAACTCCTTCTTCACAATTTGGCTTATCCAAAAATTAAGAAACATTATGATGACATCAGACTGCAATGTAACCTAGTTGAGTTAGTCGTAATTCCTATGGATTAACACCCCATATTGCTTGATTATTATAATAATATTATACAATGATGCATATCAAGCTTCAATTTGATTTAGTGAGATATTAAGAACGAATCACTACATGTTTAGATTCACGGGTGGGGATAGTATGCCTCCATCCATTGCATCTAGATCCGACTAAATTCTATTCTTCTCGGTGACATCGAGGATATGATTCCAATAACAGTAATGGGGAATATGGATGAGCTTTGTGTAATTAAGGGTAAATACCCTAATGCATGATATAAAGAGGATAACCTGTCCATTGGGGAAATACAACATCTACTAGACCAACTGGGGGATGTCCCTCTCTAGAAAAGACAGATTATCAACCTTTATTTCCCTCCAACTCATTTTACATACCCTGGAACCGAATATGGGAAAATTATACCCTAGTTCTATCATTTCTTTTTAACCATTTCATTTATTCAAGAATAAGTAATATGATCATAAAAAGGCTTCATTGATCCAAAATCTCATGTAAAAATGTGTCTTTTACGATATCATTTCTAATTGTTTGTAGAATGGCATCCAGATTATGGTGATCCTCGATATTATCCCAATATCACTCCTCTGATGTAGTAGGAGAAATTATAGGTTCCCCATGATGAGTTTCCCTAATTTATGTCAACTACAGTGTATATCCTGATAGGATAGTGGCAGAAGCTTATGGAAAGCTTCCATGGTATGCATCACTGTATTAAACTGATATGTTTGAGAATCTTCTCCCAGACCCAGCTCGGCATTTCATCCTTAAAAAATCTCCTCATGTTTCTCTGTAGGTTATTCCACTGGAGTATCCACATTTACTCAATCTAGTAGCACCTCAGGTCATTCCACTAGGCGTTGGGCCCACCTATCATGTCGAAGAACACACCAATGCACTAGTGGAAATGATCCCCAGCAAGATTGGATCCCTTTATAGGATGATATGATTGACCATATGATCACTCCCATCGAGGCCTAGGAAACCATATAGGTGGAGATCCCACCTGATGGAAATACATATCCAATATGTTTGGATGGTATTATCTATCCTCTAGGCCTTATAAATCTAACCCAACCCCCTTTGATGGGACATGTTACCCACTGCAACATTTGGACCACTTTATCTCATGGCATGGACCCATGGTAGGAACTCCAGCATAGAAAGAAGCTTTCATGCTCTAGTTCCTCACATATAAACTACAAAGTATCATGTTAGTCTTGTACCACTAGCTTCCCATTCAGTATATTGATGATTGGGAGGATCTACATAGGATGTTTTTATATGTGTTGAAATCTACAACATGAAAGAATACAATTTTTCATCATCAAGTTCAATAAAAGGCTTGATGAGCGTGTCATAGACACTATCTGTAAGTGGAATGGGATCACAAAGTCACTAGAAATTCCACTGAATCACGAGAAGCTAATATTTATTTTCATCAAAAACATAAATACTAAACTTGTTCCCACTACCGTCACTCTGAACGTCCCATTTTGATTCTATGATTTCAATGTAAAGGCTATGTTCCTAGAGGAAGCATTGTATTGATATTAGAAGCCACACTCCTTCACTCCTGTAGAACCTGAAAAAGGAGCATCCAAGGCCAAGACTAATTTCATTTCATAGGTTGGTGTTTGCCTTCTACTACTGTGGTTGCTATAAGAGCCTCATCTATATCCTCATCGAGGGATAGACCATTATGCACAGCCTCATGTTCAACATCTCCCAGCTCATAATCATTTGGTGTCATCGTGTTATGTGCCACCACCACCCAAGAGAGATAATCAAGTTCCAATTAATTTTTTGGAAGAAGCCCCTAATTACATCTGGATCCAAGTGACCCTTAACCAGACAGTATAAAATGAACCAACTCATTTGAATAAGTTTAGCTCCCTATCTATTTCTAGAGTTATTTGGATCAAAAAATACTAATGTATTCAGAATTCATGAGACCACATGAGATTCATCTCATTGATCACCCCAATTAAAACCATTATCACCAGTTTCATGGACATATCGTAAAGTAATGTTATGTATTCATGGATTGGATCTAGGAATAGGCCAACAATAATATAGTCATGTAGGGTCCTACCCAAGTGAAAGTGGCTTGTGATTCTGCATATTTAGGCATTGAAAATGCTGGTGAATAGAAATAGGTCCCGAGATGTGGGTCTCATAATTTTGATTACCATACTGATCACGAGGTAGTCAATCATGCTCATAGTATAATCTCTAACCATTTGAATGATCTTGAGACTTCGAATGTTACTACACCTCCTCCAGCTACCACCAATATATTAAAATCTCAACCTTCTACCTTCTAGAAGAGAATGAACTATTGGAGAATAAGAATACAAAGGACCCAACCAGTGTTGAATCCATATAATACACTTGGTCACATCATGCCCCCATAGATGGGAAACACTCTCATGATCCAGCCATTTTTGCAGGGTTCCACTAGTTATGCTCAGGAGTATTATTTTTTAAATAACCTCAAGTTTGTGGACCCTTACATGGTTTCCAATGATGAGGGGTGTCAAGTAGGCCATCACACTGTTCCCAATCGATGTTTTCATTAGAAAAACTCTATACACTTGAATCGTTATAATGCATCTTCTAGTGCATTAATCAAAGTAGTATAATCTAATGAGACTAGAAAACATATTCAATATAGATCTCAACATGTGCATTCCTCTCATCTTGTCTCATTAGATTCACTATCTCCGATGTTTGTGCCCTCGGATTAGGCAATTCTTCCACGAAAACATTTTGATTAGTTGCGTTCCACATTGTCTAGAACTAAATTATCTAATCAACTGGTAGTCACTTTGTGTGGTTCAACTAGTGAACAAAAGTATATTCTCCAATCTAGACTAACCCTAACTGTTCAACCAATGGCACCCATCATACCACCTAATACAGAGTAACTCCTTGACCATGGAAATGTGTTTCTAGCATGGAAGTATGACGTTCTGAAGAACCTCTCCACTATTCATGAAAAGATACCAATCCTCAAGGATCTCCATTTTTCTAAATATATGTGTGATGTTCATAGAGAGGATTTTAAAGTCCTCCTTTTATCCAAAATAGAGGTAAAAACAACAAAGGCCTTCCATGATGTGGAAATTCAGCATATGGAATTCTAGGATATCATCTCATTCTCAACGAAAGATTAAGTATCTCCCATATAGGGTCAAATTTTCTAACTATACATATTTTTATCGTTTAATTTCATGGATGTTTACAGTTATCTTGTCGGCACAGGTTCTGGGATCAATCTCATCCTGACTGAAATGCCCCAAAAACTAGGGATTTCTAAATATTATTTTCTTGCCTCTAACCTAAAAATTCAAGGTTTTGATGGAACTGAGATGAGTATGTGTGGAATGATTCATCTAAAGACACAATTTAGTGTCATGTTATCCAACACTAAATTCTTCTTCATCTTGTAGGAAACCACCAATAATGCATTGATGGGAAGGCCCTACACACATCTTCATTGAGTAGTTCCCTCCTCTTATCACCAGTGTCTCATGTACTCCCTTAATAGTTGATTGGGAGTACTCAAGGGTGGTGAATCTCAATTTTCCTCTTGTTAATCATGCTATTTAGACACATAATACTACAAGACAATTGGAAATTATGTTCAAACTAATGAGAATTAGCATACAACCACTTATTCTGATCCATATGATGATTTGGATAATTAATTCATTCTCATTATTTATCAGTAGGAGTCCACGACCCCTGACACAAGACATCACATTTTTTTCACAGGTGAGAGGAGGGAATGTTCCTGTATATAAGGAATTCAATAAAATTTCTTCTTATTCCAACACAATTCAGCCACATGTTATCTTAGAAACCTTAAACCCTATAAGGTGTCAGGACATTCACCCATGTCAATAGTAATACTCCATATTTTATTAATAGATTAGGATGAACAGATTAAACTCTATAAAAAACACAACTACTACCTTGACATCATCAATTTTGATTTCCGTTGAGATACTCTTGATGGTATTGGATCAATATCATTTTTATCCATTGTTTCAATGGTGAAAATGTATCCTAATAAGGATTCCATGACCACTTAAGTTGGCCCCCACATTTTTTTGGGTCATTTAACATGGAATAATTTCTCCTTTCTAATGATCCTATTACTATGTATGATGAATTGGATTTTAAGGATGGTCCTCTATCTTTCAAAGAAGGTGTCTCTACAACCATCAATGAGTTGGTATTTGGGAATCTCATAATTGAGGCAGATCTGTTCCAAAAATTAAAAATTGCAGTGAATCCTTCAAAAGAGAAACATTAATTTTGGGTTTTATTGAAGCATCATCGTTATATTTTTTCATGGAGCTTTGAAGAGATACATGGACTAGATATTCATATCTCCATTCATTATATTTTTATCCAATCAAGTCAGTGTTGGTTCAAACACCCTCCCAGAAATATTCACTTCTTCTACAGTTCCATGGATGAGGCCAAAGTTGATAATATCATTAAATATTTCTTTTTCAAGGATGTATAGTACCCTAGATTTTAGGAAATAAGAATTCCAATCCATAAGAATAATGAAATGATTAGAATCTAAATCAACTTTTGGGATCTGAACCGTTACTATCATAAGGATAGTTTTCTCCACTATGTGACGAAGATATAGATCGATCCCACAATTGGATTCTATTATAACTCATTAATGTATTGGTATTACATAAATAATAATATCTAAATGGCCCCTGAGTATGATGATTCCACTACCTTTAGAGCACCTAAAGGAACCTTCTGTTATCTGGTAATGCCTTTAGATCTTAAGATTGAAAGATCCATCTATTTGTGTTCCCTGGACAAAATATTCAATCCATTCCTCATGTTATATGTGGAATGATATGTATGTGATTTGTTGCTCAAACAATTCCAACTTCAAGACAATTATAGAGATCTTGTGAAAGTGTTTAAATTAATCTACTGCCAACATATGAAGATGAAACCCTTGAAGTGTACCATTGGGTTTGCTTCTGAAAAATTACTTTGCAATTTTTTTAGATATAGAGGCATCGAGATCAATTTAAAGAAGATCAAGGCCATTAGTATATTCTGTATCCATGAATCTATCTTGAGATCCAAGGATTCCAAGGCCACGTATCCTACATACGCTGAGCCCTGGAGAATCTGGCTGGAAATTGTTAGTTTTTTTCTAAATCATAATGAATTGTACATTCTATTAGTGACATGATGAATGCCAATCTTATTTGATGGAAATCACTTCGTACCTACTACAACCTTCGGTGTTGATGCCACTCATCTTACGAATTCATTGGTTTTTTCTGTGACCACCCTAGAATGATTCATTTGATCCCTTCCCACCTAGAAGAATAACAATGAAACTGAGAAGAGTTTTTACAATCTCATTCACATGATCCATGATACAGAGACAATATATTCCCCAATCGATAAAAGTGGCTTTGTGCTAGTTTTCATAGTGCAACAGTTGAAACACTACTTTCATCACCATTAGATACAAGCTGTGTCCTAAATGCATCCTCTATAGTACATTATGAATTTTTATGTGTTTAAATGTCATATATCGCGTTGGGTTGTGATACTTCAGATGTTCGACAATAGTTTCATTCAACAGAATGTTGGCAAGGGTAATGATTTCGCATATTTTCTAGACACCCAAATGACCCCTATAGAGGAGTCTCTAGATTTTTACATCCCATATGATTCCATATTCTCATTGGATCTACTCGTTCCATGTTGGAATATTCACATTGATGGTGCTTCACTAAGCCCCACCATCACATGACTCAACGATCACATGCTCAAAAGAGTAGCCCAAGGTATTGTCTTCATTAGCCGACACATGTTTTCATTCCCATTTCTTAAATTTTTTCAATGGGTTTCCCAAAAAATGGTGTGAAGTATGAGTCTGTTATTACTTCCCTCGATCTGGACCTTAAGATGGATTTTCTTTAACTACATGTGAAGGGGGGATCTAAGCTAGTTATCAAACAAATCAACGGTGACTATGTCGCAAGGAATCCGAATAATGTTCCCTTATTAGTGTGTTATCACCAACTTATGGTTAGGTTCCCTTCTAGGCCTAAATTCATTCATGCTCCTTGCTCATAAAATTATTGATCTGATTCCTTGGTGTGAATTAGCTCGTCTATCGCAGATCCTGACCTTGACGATTTTTTCATCCAAGCGGTGAGTCAAAGGATTATCAATCCTATCATTCTATATGATATTGAAATCCATCAGGTAAGTCCTATTACCACTTATTTTTAAACATTAGGAACTAATGATCCCCCTACTATAGTAAAAGTAAACCATGGGTGGATAAATGCCCTTGCTGAGTACCTACAGCATGAATATCTCCCGACAGACTGAGCTGAATTTGAGAACAGCTATCAGCATGTAGTGTAGTTCACCCTCCAATGTGTAACCAGACTTGAAAAAATCCTCGTAAAACCAGGGTTCAATGGATTCATCCTCAATTTTGTTCAAGGATAAAATATTCCCTATTTTATGTGGGAAGTCCATGTCATCTGTTGTGAAGCACATTATTCCAAGTTGAATCTAACCTGCAAAATATGATATTTTGGTTAATTCTACCCACTATGATCAGTGATTGTATCGAGTTCACCAAGAGGGTTCATGCATGCCAGGTCTATGCCAGTTTTTTTCATTGTCTTCCAAAACCTCTCCATACTACCATATACTCCTGGAAATTTTACAGTCTAGGGGATCGATTCTGTGGGACCCTATCCCCCAGAAATACCATGTTAGTTCAAGATTAATTTGGACCACCAAATATTTCATTTCCATATAGGAAGAATCTATTCTTCTCATAGAATTCAAGGTCCCTGCTATCACTAATTTCATGAGTTACAATATCATCTATCAACTTAGAGTCCCTCACTCCATCCTCACTAATAATAGAACAAATTTCTTAGTAGCTTTGTTGAAGAAATTATTCTTCAAGAACAACATATGTTCTATCCATACATCTCACTACTATGCATAAGTAACAGGCATGTCAATGTGTTCAATAAGACCCTCTCTAGAATTTTTAAAATGATGGTTGGTCAAAAAAGGAAGTGTTGGCCATAAAATATCCCCAATACTCTTGTTGTTTATCAGAAGAAAACTAATAATTATACCATGGTGACCCCATATTTTTTTGTGTATGGTGGATAGTTAGTCCTACCCATAAATATTCTTATACTATTTCTTCATGCCACTATCTACGATTATTATGTGTTAGACAAGATACCATAAGTTCAAATGGGTGACTCAAATACTTTAATGTGTATCACCTCTAGGCCCTACACAATATGGAGAGTCACCAAAACTAGATAGCCATGTCGTTCAACAGTAATGTTTTCCTCCTCTCCTTCTTCCAAGGTGATACGGTATTGGACCAAGGAACATTTATTTTACATGGTAGGAAACCACCAAAGTTAGAGCCCCCATGCGAAGGACCATATATCATTCACAATTATTACTCCAACTACAAAAAATATATGGTCACTAAGGATGGAGAGTGTATAAATAATCCCACCAGTGCCAATTTCTTTTGAATTACTTCACATGAGGATACATTTTTCATCATCTTGTTTCCATGATGTAAAAATACCTAGAGTCATCATCTCACACAAAGATAAACTACATCATACTTCCTGCATGATGTTAAACTCTGATCCCCTCTTTCCCCCATCCCCAATGATATTAAATAGACTATTCAACCTTACTAGATAACTTCTAATTCCAAAACATTAAAAAAACAATATATTGTCTAATTACAATCTTTATGGTATATGTAGGTACACTAAAACATTTGGTGTTCATGTCCACCAACATGTTCCCCCATTTTCTGTCATACGGTCTGATGTTCCTTCCAAACTCACGTGGTCGATACCATACCTCCCTTTTCCTCGTTCACATTAGTTTTTCAATAAACACATCATGTACATCCATTGAGATACTTTTTTTCTCCATTTATAATTACCAGCTAATGTTAAATTTCACATCCTCTCATGAACAAGGTATGTATTTATTCCCATAATTATGGGATACATAAGAAAGGCCATACATTTTGAATTCAGGACTATCCCTATATTTCTCCATGTTCATCCTCTTGCCCTAATGATTCTCCTAGGAACACGTGGTGTGGTATGATACCTCTTCTATACTCATTCGTGTTGTCTTTTCAATAGTTTCATCATGTAACTATTTTGAGAGCATCCCATACCTATGTCCTTACTATGTGACATTAAATTTTACTACATATAGGAACTATGAATGGACAGATTCACATCCATATGGGATACATAGGATCAAATAGAAATTTAATATTTTGGTCCAAAACTAGGTTCCTTAACGTTTCTATCCCTTATTGTCCTTACCTTATGTTCTTAGTTCCGCAACCCTAAACTAGTATCTCTCCCATCCAACATTAAATTAAACAATTCCATCCTTCATGTAATATGTTAAACAATGTAGCATTTATTTTCATTTATACATGAACATAACAGGAATGTGCCCCTCAATCCTATGATTATGAATGATGTGGGTTCTACTTATTCTGTCCTCATTCCAAATGGGAAACATTTCCCCACCATACACATCACCCCTTTTAGAATACCTCTAACCCCTTTATCCTTAAAACAAGATGTTAAACTAAAAATAATTTCAAATCTATATATGATTTGATTACTAACCTTACATGACACATAAAACTGCCCACACATTTTGTCTTTGGGTATAACCCTAGGTTTGTCAACTCATTTTTCTTATTTCCTACACTCATTTTTTTTAATAATTTTCTATTAATTGATTTTTTTTAACCTCTATTAAGCATCATCAACATGCTCATATGTGCTTTGTTGTAGGGCCTACATTGTTGGATTCTTCATGGACATGATTTCGTTCTATTTCCATGCATCACACATACACTTATGTGGGAATCCATCATATTTCATGTCTGAATGGACCCCAAAAGGTGTGGATTCATGGATTTATTGATCTCCTAAAATCCTGGGCCAATGACCTAGAGGATCTTGTATGGAATTTGGAGATAGTTTCTGTGTTTCGAATATACTCAATGGCTGTCCCTTGGGTGTTTGTTCCCATGGAAGGGATATTGATACCTTATCTCAAACATAGTGAATAGTTATCCTAAATAATTATGCCACCCTATATTTATTCCAAATAATAGATGTTTTTATCCACCTCCCTCTTCACATACACATGTTGAGACTGTATTTTGACACTCTCAGTTGTTCCCCTCAATGCACATTTGCATGTTAAGTGGGAGGATTGGTGTTGTGGGTTCATATTTGACTCTACAAATATGTTCCCCTCTTCATGTTATTCCATGTGCCAAAATAACATTTAGGCCCCATGTTTCTAGATCTGATTATTTATCTTGTGGGATTAGGTGTCCTTGTATGGTTTTCACCCACATGGTTGAATTGTACCACCTTGCGATCTGAACCCCATGACCATATACTATGATATCTTCCTCAATGACTGAGCATCATGACCCTAATATATATGTACGTTCCAGGTTGAATGTGTTGTGTAGTGTGGATCATCCATTTTCCTCATTCATGTTAGGTTTATTTTTGATTCCACACTATGCATTCCCCCTTTGAAAGCCTTACCTTGTGACTGATCTATATAAAATAAACTATAATCCCCAGCATCTTTATAATAGGATGTTAAATTATGTCTTCTTTAGCTGAGTTGTATGATAATAAACTACCCAACACTATGAATTCTCATCCATGAATACATTTACATTTTTTTATTGAATGTATGTTGTTAAATATTCCAGAATAATGTGTTTCTTGATTCATCCCCTCATAGGGTACGTAGAAATGCCCATACCTTTTGTCCATTGACAAGCCGAAAATCAATTTTCAACTTTTTATTATCTTAACATGGTTTATTTAAAAAGTATGTGGTGTGGTATGTGACTTCAATGGAACACATTTTTATATAGTTCAAAAAAACTACACCATGTACCACCCTTGATAGTACATTTTATCTCTTATATCCTTACCATATTACGTTAAACATAACAGGTATATCCAGGTTTCATACATCCTTGTTGTTTGGGACTCTATCATACTTTTCATCTAAAAGGACCCCCAAACGGTCTGGATACTAAGATTTATGGCTCACCTCCCTTCTTGGGTTAACTTATTGAGGGATACTTATAGTCATTTTGATTCAGGATCTGTGATTAAAATATTGTTAGTGGCTGACACTCATTTTTATGTTTCCACCCCATGCTACGTGATATGGATGTTATGTCTGAAAACTTGATAGAAGTTATCATTTATTTTTACACCACCCACATTGTGTCTGAAATATCAGACAATGTGATTCACATTTTCTATCCCTATTGTGTTTTTATATATCTGATGTCATTGGTGTTGTCCCACCAAGAATCTACACGTATCGAGTAGGAATGATGGTTTCTTTGGGACATTCCCTCTTGACATTTCATTTTCATTATTGTTCCCACTCGTGTGTTGGGGAAATCATGAAGTTACTCCTTCTTTCCTACACCGTGCATGGCTCATGTAGGATTTAGAGTTTGAGTAGAATAATTCTCAAATATCAGATTCCGCAACCTAGTGGCCTAAGCTCTATGAATTTAAACTGTGAAAACTTCCATACAAGCCTTATAAAGTTAAACGATGCCACCACATCCCACTCAATGTAAAATTGTTTCTTTCTTAATTCATGATGTTAAACTGCATTGAATTTATGAGAAACATATAAATTTATATCTTAACATTGAAGATACGTAGAGACATGTAGATATCACCATCTTAGGGTCCTTCCATAGAATTGAAAACTCAACATTTTAGTCTTTTTTCCTTATCTCCCCTTTTGAGGATGGTCGTTGTGGTGAGGGATTCCTTGGTCCTCATTCACACTGGGTTATGTTCCACAACACATTTTTTTCTCTAGAGTGTTCATGTTCTAAATGTATGAATTTAAACTCCAACAATACCCTGAATAAATTCACGATGCACCATGAAAATTATGGAATGATTCATCTTCCTATTGACAGTGGATTTCCCCCACCATTTTCGGCCTCTCACCGTGTTACTCTTCCAAAACTACATGTGTCCAGGTTACACTCCTTACGTGATACCTAGTGACACCTGTGCATTTTTTATCGAGCCTAGCAATATATTAACTAACAATCATCGACATTTATGCTCAATAGTTTTCAAACCTATATGGACATAAATTAAGAGTAACTATTCTACTAAACATGACTTCATACTATTGGTCAGGGTCTGGTACGTATGACCATAAACAATGTTCAACATCCTAGTAATATTATTCTAAACTATTTCATGTATCATCCTCACCATTTGAAGCTAAAATACATACTTATCTACATTATTTTTCTGAAATTAATCTATAAGGATTTCTAGGTCCCCACTAGTGAGATCTTGTCTGATGTAGGTTTGATCAAAATTCAGAATTATACGCTTATAATGCCCCATTCCCACTCTTCCGGACATAGTGCTTAAAATGCTATGTAATTTTTTTTATAACAGTAATTTAACAATTACACAACACATTAATGAAACGAGGATCATTTACCGGTCTAGTTTCTAGAAGATTAGACATAACCTTATGTGGATCAGAGTAGAAACAAAAATAAATCAATTGTCCACTACACTTCCACTCGCACAACAACATAGATGAAAAACTATAGAATTCAATCCAACCTTTCAAAAACATTTCAAAAACATAGGGTGATCACAAATGTTTCACAGAAAGGGGTTTCGAAATATTTTGATAAATCAATTTTAAAAAACATCATTTTGATAATTCAATTAAAAAATTATTTTTAAATTAATTTGTAAAATAACCATTACAAAATAATGTAATCCTTTTAATAAATAATTATACTATGAAAACACTTCTAAACAAATCCAGTGATTTTCTTTGGAATGTATTAAGCAAAGGTCATTAAAAAAACATCATTTTGAGGCAACTCTATTCATTGAAGGCTGTCTTCGGCCTACCCAATTAATGAAGGATGGTTTCACTCCCCAATAACCTTCCATTTTTTACAACAAATAAGCACCTTTATATTTTTTTAAACATTTATTGTATTCATTACACACACACACATATATATATATACTAGTATTGCTCACTGGAGTTTTTACATTTAAACATGTCAATCCATTTAAATAATCATTTCCACTAATATCCATATGTACGTATTTATATATATATATGTGTGTGTGTGTGTCTGTACATATTTATTGAAAAACACTTGTGAGTATTGATTCCCGAAAACTCATGTCACTTGGCAAGTACATAAACATCAACATACACGATATTCCATTGTTAAATAATAAGAAAAAATATCAACGATTTTTTTTCACGATTAAATGCTTAATCCATTCTTTTATTTCAACATCATAAAATAATAATTACCATTCACCGAAGATTATAAATGATATATCAACATTTCATTCATGAGTAAAATTATAAATATAAACATGTACAAGAGAACATAAAATTATAACATGTCTAAAAAAATTTCATTCAATTCCATTAAAATTCATTTCTTTGTAATGATTATCCAATGATTATGAGTATGTGTATATAATTATATATACATATGCATGTATGAAGTTTCATATATGATCATCGATATATGGCCATAACCTTGATTTTAATATGACTTATATGTGACATAATAAAATTATGATATTCATAACTTCTATTATAATTTATTTAAAATAGTTATTAACATAAAAATTATACAAATGAATATATATGTGTAATATAGAATGAGTTCATGTTTGAATAAATATTGGATAAATACAAACGACCCTTAGCAAGAATAACGTGAAACAAAATGAAGATATAACTTTGATATATAAATAGATATATCGATCTCATGTAATTAAAATGATTCTCATATTCATTATTTCTGAACACAAAACTAAATAAAAACACCCCTTTTTAGAAATAATTTCACTTGCATTAAACATGTCTTGCACATTGATAAAAAAAATAATCTTACTAATTTAATAATTAAGAAACATAATTATGAAAAAAAGATTAAAAATATATTCATTATTCAAAACTAGAAAATTAATATCATAATTTTGAAATTATGAACTACGTATCTCTTACTAATATTTTTTTTTAAATAGAGAATTTCATAAGATGAAATACAATTATTCCTTGAAAAAAATAGAATGGAATTGAATGTTTAAAATAAGTAATCCCTTACTCAATTTGGATGAAGGCTCCAATAATTTTACACATTTAATATTCTACTCACATCTCACAATCTTTGGACCGAAAAAGAAAAACACATCACAATGAAAAATACATCCCATAATTCCTTCCAAACTCTACTATTTATCCATTTGGAAAGGCTAATCTATTAATATATTTTATTTCCACTTGCAAATGAGCTTGCACTATAGGCTGATCAATGTCAAGATGAAACAATGACATATAAATTTTGTATACTACTAGATTATTCTAATAATGAAAACAAAAATTGTGGCCCCCAAATTTTTATAACATTGCCAAACTGGACTAAATTCAAATGATGGAAATAAATTAATAAAAATGTTTTTCTGTGCACATGAAAAAATAAAAAAAATTGAAAGCAACTGCATTCATCTTCATCTACAAATGGATCAGAAAATGCTGAAAAAATAGATCACACAAAATACTGGAAAACAACCTCGATTGATTCAAAAATATATATTGATAAATGATGACCAGTTTGAAATAATTCAAATAATCAATCGTGGATAAAAATTCCAGACTGAAATAAAAAATTTGAAGTTTTAATAAGCCAAATGCAACTTGATGAAAAATAATACAACATATAATATTTTGAAGAACAAGATATATAAATAAGAAAAATCTATTTGTTAAGAAAGTACATATGCTTAGTTATTTAAGATTGGTAACAATGAAATCTGAATAGAACAATTAAGTGTATGAAATGATACTTAATAAATTAAATTTGTCTTCTAGTTGAGCTCTAATATACATATCGATATGAATACTACTTATAAAAAAACAATACATGAATACAATTTCAACAAAAACCTGAATAAATCAAATTGAATAGAATTTGATGACATCAAGAAGAAAAAAAAAAGACAAAACCTCGAACTCTTTAGGTGATTCTAGGATATTCGAATAACTAAAGGAAGATAAAAAAATAGAACCTGTCATATCTGAAAATATATTCCAAATTTGAACACCAAATTTCATGTTCAGAAATGTCACAGGACAGAGATCAAACTGAAGTCGATCATCGATAGCATCCATTTCACACGTGAAGGCTTCAGACTCAGTTTGAGCTCCATCTTCAATGATAATCGAAAACCACGACTTCAACCTAGATCTACGTTCGAACTCTCAAATTAGAATCCATCCGAGTTCTAAATCCTAATCTATAACTGCATGAATAGCCTCACCTTCAACGTGATCTAATCATCCATGGTTCTATTGGTCAAGTTCATCCTCCCGACTAAGTGTATCTTAATAACTTCTATTTTTCCCATCAATTCGAATAGGTCCGCCTAAAGCGGTTCCCTTCTCTTCACGAACCCTCAAACCTAATTCTAGGTATTCATTTTCATTTTTTTATTTGATTTATCATCAAATTTTTTAAATCATTTATATCATATATAATTCATTCATTAAACATTACATATATTGTTTTATTTAACATTTATATTTATTAAGTTAAGAATTAATACTTATATTTTAGAATTACATTAGTATTTATAAAATTAAATAAAATAGATATAGTAAACATACTAATTATTTTCAATAAAATATCATTATTAAACAATATTTTAAATAAAATAAAAGTAATTTTATATAAGCATCATTAATTTATTACTATTTTTCTTATTATAAATCTAAATTTTTTTATATCAATATATATATAGTGTTTGAAAATAATTTCATAAACATTAAAACATATCTACTTTTATTTATTTATCATAACATGTATTTATATGGATTTCTAATATTTCAAAAATAATACCACATTTAGAAAAGTAGTATTTAATTAAAAAATGATTACGAAATAATTTATTATTTATAAAAACAACTAATTATTATTAAAAATAATGCTCCTATACGTATATCCTTTCTCACCAAATTATATGTGTTTTATATTATATACTTATATTAAAAACTTAATTTATTAGAATATATAAAAAATATAAATTAATAAGTGATACATTCATTGAAAATACATTTTTTGAATATATTAATAAAACCTTTCTATGAACTCATTACTTAGTTAGTTTTAATTATAAGAAAATTATAAAATAATAAATTACTATTGAAATTTTCTCATGGTATTACATTCTACCCCCCTTAAATGAATTGCATCCACACAATTCCTTCATCAGACTTACCAAAATTCTGAATTTCCATCTCCAGAATTACAGAATTTTTAAGGGGACATTACTATGCAATGAAAATTCAAATATGTAGATCATTTTTCATCAAAAGAAAACATATAATTTCCAAAGTGGTCAACACCATTCCTCTTATACCAAATATAACGCCCCAAACCCGCTCTTCCAGACATATTGCTTAAAATAATATGTAATTTTTTTTATAAAAGTAATTAAACAATTACACAACACTTTAATTAAATAAATATATTCTAACGGTCTAGGTTCTGGAAGATTATACATAACATTACGTTGATCAGAGTTGAAACGAAAATAATAAAAATTTCCACTACACTTCCGAGCGCACAACAACACAGATTACCAACTCTAGAATTCATCCAAACTGTGATAAACATTTAAAAAACATAGGGTGAGCACAAAAGATACCCAGTAAGGTATTTTAAAATCTTTTGATAAATCGCTTTTAAAAAAATCATTTCGATAATTAATTTAAAAAAATTTTTTTTGTAAATTCTTTTGTAAAAGAACCTTTAAAAAATAATGTAATTCTTTTGAAAAATAATTAAACATAGAATAAACTTATAAACAAATCCAGTGATTTTCATTGGAAAATATTAAGCAAACATCATTAAAAAAACACCATTTTGAGGAAACTTAATTTGTTGAAGGTTTTCTTGGGCCAATCCACTTAACGATGGATGGGTTCACTCCCCAATGACCTTAGATTTTTTACAACGAACTAGTACCGATATTTTTTTCGAAAAAGTTTAACATTTCCTTCACACACATATATATATATATACTAGTATTTCTCACTGGAGTTTTTACCTTTAAACATGTCAATTCATTTAAATAATAATTTCCTCTAACATTCATATGTACATGTATATATATATATGTGTGTGTGTGTGAATATTTATTGAAAAACATATGTGAGTATTGATTCCCAAAAACTCACATCACTTGTAACATACATAAACACCAACATACCCAATCTTCCATTGATAAATTAAAAAAAGAAATATCAATGATTTGTTTTCATGATTAAATGACATAAACCATTCTTTTATTTAAACATCAAAAAATAATAATGACCATGCATCGAAGATTATAAATGATATATCAACATTTCATTCATGAGTATAATTATAAATATAAACATGTACAAGACAACATAAAATTATAACATGTCTATAAACATTTCATCCAATTACATTAAAATTCATTTATTCGTATAGTTTTTCAAATAATTATGAGTATGTTTATATACTTATATATACATATGCATGTATGATGTTTCATATATGATCATCGATATATGACCATAAACATGATTTTTATATGAATTTTATGTGACATAAAATAATTATGATATTATTAACTTCTATTATAATTTATTTAAAATAGTTATTAACATAAAAATTATACAAATGAATAAATATGTGTCATATAGACTGAATTAAATTTTTAATAATTCTTAGATAAATAGAAACAACCCTTAGAAAGACTAACATGAAAAAAAGGAAGATATAACATTGATACATAAATAGATATACCCATCTCATGTAATTAAAATGATTCTAATATTAATAGTGTCTTAACACAAAACTAAATAAAAACCCCCTTTTTATAAATAATTTCACCTGCATCAAATTTTTCTTGCACATAGATAAAAAAATAATCTTAATAATTCATGAATTAAGGAACATAATTCTGAAACAACTAATAAAAACATATTCATTATTCAAAACTAGAAAATTAAAATCAAAATTTTGAAATTAACGAACTACATATCTCTTACTAATATTTTTTTTGAAATATAGAAATTCATAAGAACAAATAAAATTGTCCCTTGAAAAAAAAAGAATGGAATTGAAAGTGTAAAATAAGTAATCCCTTACTCAATTTGGAAGAAGGCTCCAATTATTTTACTCCTTCAAAGTTCTACTCGCATCTCATACTCTTATGACCAAAAAGGAATATCACATCACAAATAAATATTTTATACTACGGGATTATCCTAATAATAAATACAATAAGTGTGGCCTTTAAATTATTATAACATTGAAAAACTGGAGTAAATACAAAGGTTACTAATAAATTAATAAATCTTTTGTTTTGAGCACAAGGAAAAATACAAAAAAAATGAAAGCAACTACATTATTCTTCATCTACAAATGGATTATAAAATTCTGACAAAATAGATCACACAAAATACTTGAAAATGACATCCATTGATTCATAAATATAGATTGATATATGATGACCAATTTGAAATAATTCAAATAATCAATCGTGGATAAAAATTCAAGACTGAAATCAATAATTTGATATTTTAATAAGCAAAATTAAACTTGATGAAAAAGAATACAACAAATAATATTTTGAAGAAGAAGATGTATAAATAAGACAAATCTATATGTTATGAAAAATCTTATATATAGTAATTGAAGATTGGAAACAACGACATCTGAACAGTGAAATTCAGTGTATGCGATGATACTCAATAAATTAAAAATCTCTACTAGTTGATCTCTAATCTACACAGAGATATGATTATGACTTATAAAAAACAATACATTCATAAAATTTCAAAAAAAACCAGAATAACTCAAATTGAATAGTAGACGTTGACATCATGAAGAAAAAAAAAGAAATAGACCAAACATGGAAATGTTTAGGTGATTATAGGATATTTGAATAACAAAAGGAAGATAAAAAAATTGAACCTAACAGATCTGAAAATATCTTCCAAATTCGAACCCCAAATTTCTTGTTCAGAAATTCCACCTGACACAGATCAACCCGAAGTCGATCATTAAAAGCCTCCATCTCATACGTGAAGGATTCAAACTCATTTCAAACATTATCTTCAACGATGATCGAAAATCACGGCTTCAACCTAGATCTACATTCGAACTCTCAAATTAGAATCCATCCAAGTTAGAAATTCTGATATGTCACTACTTGAATAACATAACCCTCAACATGCACTAATATTCCATGGGACTCTTGGTTGATCTCATCCTGTCGACTTCGGGTCTCCTAATAGCTTCGATTTTTCCCATCGATTTGAATAGGTCCATCCGAAGCGGTTCCATTCTCTTCACGAACCCTAAAACCCGATTCTAGGTATTCATTTGCGTTTTTTATTTGATTTAACATCATTTTTTTAAATCATTTATATCTTATATAATTCATTCATTAAACATTACACATATTGTTTTATTTAACATTTATAATTATTAAGTCAAGAATTAATACTTATATATTAGAAATACATTAGTATTTATAAAATTAATTAAAATAAATATAGTGAACGTTATAATTATTTTCTATAAAGTATCATTATTAAACATTATTTGAAGTAAAATAAAACTAATTTTATATAAGCATCATTAATTTATTTCTAATTTTATTTATTATTAATATAAATTTTATTATTTCTACATATATATATATAGCTTTTGAAAATAATTTCATAAACATTAAAACATATTTAATTTTTATTTATTTATAATAACATGTATTGATATGAATTTCTTATATTTAAAAAATAACACAACATTTAAGAAAGTAGTATTTTATCAAAGAATGATTAAGAAATAATTTATTATTTACAAAAACAACCAATTATTATTACAAATAATGCTCCTGTACAGATATCCTTGAAAAAAAATTATATGAGTTTTATATTATATACTTATATTAAAATATTATTTTATTAGAATATATAAAAAATATAAAGCATTTTCTTATACTTTAATTGAAAATACATTTTTTAAAAATATTTATAAACCCTTTATACAAAATCATTCCTTAGTTGGTTTTAATTATAAATATATTATTAAATAATAAATTACTATTTAAATTTTCTCGGGGAGTTACAAAGCTCATCCAATGTACTTTTTTATGATGGTGTAATTTCATGAGTGATGGAATCCATTTAAACAATACAATAATATATCTCCATGCTTTTCATGCCCCTTACTAGGATCATCAATCTCATTCCAACCCCTAAAAATATTAATTCATAGCATCATGGATCACCAACCTTATTTGGAAAACATTTTAGAAGATATAAAATTAAATTTTTAATCAGGACCCATGTTTTTGAATTCGGTTAGTGTTTAGCCCTCATTATTTTGTTCCCATTTTAGGTTTATGTGATATGGATACGGTGTTTCAAACATAGTCAGTAGTTAGCCTCCATATTCCATCCACCATCACTGTGTTATTAATTTTGGGTGTCAATATCCACACATCTAATACCCCTTTGTTTTTCTCACTCACACACCTATGGTTTTGACCAACTTCTGCACTAGATCATGTTGGGAATGGAATGTAGCTATTCTAATAACCTTGTACTACAACCGCATCCCCTTTCTCAGAATGAATACATTTTGTGGTATTCAATACCCTGAGTGTTTAGTTATTGGATTATGCTCTAATATTTAATGTGAATTATTTCATGGTCGTCCCTTATTTCTCACATCGGGCTTGATCCCCACAATATTACGTATTGATCATTTTTTGTTTCAAATGAATGGTCTATATGCAGTAAAAAATGGATGTAATGATATTTCAATGCAGTTTGGTTGAATAAACAAAAATCCTGAAAATATTTTTTTTTTATTTTAACAGAAAAACAGCCTCTATAGATAGGCCCCATTAATGTATTGTCTCTGCTCTGTCGCAATGTGGCGCGTGGCATTCAAGATTTTTTGTCACCCCCTAAGATCCCTTCCTTCCTCATTTTACAAGGTGAAAATTTAACCATAATTTATCCATAATCCATCATTTTTATCATGGATATCCACTTAATGAGATTCTCACCTCATCTGCTCTTCGACTTCTGCCCACTGGACACATAATCGTGATATGAGTTCTGATTGGGTGTTGTTAAATGAAGAGAAATAATTTGTCTATATTTCTATGATTTGGATATTATATTAAACCTCATAATGCTTCTCAATGTTGTTAGAAATACTTGACTACTAGGAAACAATGATTATATAGTCGGCCTCTCATACCTTCTCAGCAAGGTAATATCAGGTGAACATATGTGGACCTCATTCATCTACCCCTCCACCGTATAGGTCACATAGTCGAGGGAGAAATGATCCCATCCATAATATCCAATCTTATTGAGGAATGTTATCAATGAATCGCTTGATCATATTCCATGATTGGAGGTGGATAGTTCAACTATCCTCCACATCAGAAGCAGACTCATCCAGCTCTTTTGGGTCAACATGTTCAAATTCTGAGGATACATCAAAGAGTTTAGTAGTAGGATCCTCCTATAGAGTTCAATAAACTGTGAGGGGTTCCATATCAATTTATTTCCCTTCATCATTGTATTTCACCACGACATGTTCATGTCCCTCCTCATCAGTGGTTCTATATATATTCACGATTATCATGGTCTAGTCTGCTCGAGCATCTGATTCAATGTCAATTGGAATTCTCCTCAACAAAGGATCTCTAGGACCCCCGAAAATCCGAACATTATGTGTAAATAGTTCTTGAAGGAATATTCAAAAAATTCAATATTAGTTTTCCTTATTAGGTGGATAATAGTTAAGACTGTTTGTGGAAGAATACAGAAAAAAATTCTATGATTGGTTTTCCCCATTGGGTTATTGATATTGTGATCCTGAGATTTGACCCCCGTAAATGATTGGGAGTTTTAAAGATTTCATAAGGGCCACATCTATTTAGATAGCCCTACTGGACCCCATAGTCACCATCTTTACAGAAATAGTTCTTGATTCTCATCCCTCTATTCTTATTGTCATGCAAGTAGAGGTCTTTTCTATGATTCGATCTTATATAGAACATAGAATGAATTTCATTGGAGAATATTGGATGAAATGGGAAAGATCACAGAATAATGGAATGACATGGATATTAACTAATGAGTTTTGGTTAATTCCCCTTGCTCTGAGGCTACAACCTCTTCTTCTACCAGAGTAATTCCTCTATCTTTATCATATCCCCAAGACCCTTCTGATCCCCAAGTAGAGGGATGTTATATTCCATATTATAAATAGACAATTTTGGTGCGAATGTTAAATCAAGTTGAAAATTTACTAGAGTCTGCATTGGATGTGGAGTTCCCATAGACTGCAATGAGGCCACTCACTCATCCACATACCACTCCCCCTCTCACTGGGACAATATAAATCTGTCCCTGGCCAAACCAATTACCAAAAGGATTATCTCATACTGGTTGATATGATCCCACATTTCGAAAGGACTTTGAAATTTCCTATTAACAATCTAGGATTCCCAGGCCACTAGGTAGGAAACATCTTCAGGAATGTCCACATAGTGTAGCGGCTTCCTAATAGATTGGTATGGTATTATGTAGAATACCCTTAGTGGCCTCCCTTTCACTTGGTTCTTCCCAATTGGATCCACTTGATCTGCTGCTACTACTCCCCATTAATTTCTTGGAGTTGTAGGCCTTTCAATTACTGGCCTTGCTAAAACTATAACCATTAAACCACTACGTGATCTTTCCATTTCTGGACTCCAACATCAATGTTAAGGGGGAACACCATCTTCATCTTGGGTGGTTCATTGCTTTAGTATCTCTCTTAGTTAGGTGAATCCCACCATTTCTCATACTCCTAAATCATCAGATAAACAGTATTGGGTAGAGGCAACATATTCTACATCTTCTTAACTTCCTATGTGAACATGATCTTGTGTTTCCTCATCACGCATGGTTGATAATCATGGAATACCTTTGGAAGGCCATGATATGTGATATATGAACCTCAATTACCATTCCATCAATAGTTAATACTCCCATTGTTAGTGGGAAAAGATGGGAATTTAATTGTTTTACCCTCCATACATTGTTCATCACAACCAGTATGGTCATCTTGATCGGGAAAGACACCATTGTGTTTAGAATAGCCGATCAAAAGTATGAAACAGGAGAAGAAATGTGTTCTAAATATTTTTATTCCCTCATGTGTGTTTTTATCCATCTGTATAGAATTTTTAATTTTCCACAAACACATTTTTACTTTTCCCTTTCTGATGTTCCAAAGAACCTTATACAACATTACCAACCCTCGAACCTTGAGGGTTAGAAGTTTTCCTATCACTATCATGGATGACAAGAGGTATTTGTTTGGTCATGCACCCATGTGTGCATCCCAGTCCTACAACATCCATCAACATATGAGTGTGAAAAATAAACACATCAAACCTGACCACTAGTTTCTACTTGGTGTTGAAACTATACCCCCCCTTTACTTATATTAGATTTCTTCCATGATTCTCCTATAATATCATTACTTTCTATGTTTATCCCCTATTTTGTAGGTGTGAGTCTACATATAGATATTTCTATGTGCCTTCACTACCTCAACCGAATTCTATGATGAGATATTTCAGAAATGTTTGAGCCACCACATGAAGTGGACATCCCTTGATGATTTCTTATCTTCACCTAGAACCGTGTCCATCAACACCTTCTCCTATTGTGGCATTTCATGTGGATCATCCCATGTATTATCCATGGGGATACATTTTTCATAATTTTCCCCTAGAATTGGAATCCATGAAATATGGTGGAGATCCAATAAGAAGAAGACGACCTCCCCATAATGAATATAGAAATAGTTGGTCCTCAATGACCACTTACACATAATTTCAGTCATTATGCCTTTTGATTGTTAGAGATGGAATTGAGAATCCCAAATAGCCTCGTCTAGGCCTAAATACCTCACCTCTACTCCATATTCATCATGATATATGCATACCCAATATTCCCAAGCCCATTCATCATTGAAATTTCCACCTTGGCATATGTACCAATTATCAGTCCACCCTGTCTTTGGGTTCCCAAATACTTCATTGATGATAGTGTGGTATGGTGGTAGAGACACATTTGTTTTCAAGACAATCCCATCAATAGAATTGATGTAATTTTAATGGAATTTGGTGGATACATGTGTATGATCCTTCTAGGTATGACCATCTACAACTCTGAACCACATATATTGATAGAGCGCGCCCTTAGACCGGTATGTTGGATTGTCCCTACTCACTTTGGGGATAAGGACGTTGTCCCTTAGGCGAAATACATTCAATATAAATTTATTTAATTTGGGGTAATCATTTTTCTCTTCTGTATGTAGCTCCATGAAGGAATCATGGTGGAAATGACTCCACACACATTCCTCGAGTTGGGTATTGTTCATCATGTCCTTCCTTTAAGCATAATCCACAAGGACCTCCTAGGAAACATCATGGATGGATATTTATAAATTGAAATTGGTGATTTTACTTCTCTTCTCACATAGAAAGATCACTGATCACATGATTGTGGAGCTATAAAGGACTCAGTGCGCATCATGAAGGAACAAGAGGTCATGATGCATCGGTTCGCTAAGCAGTGTTTGTAGTGCACTGATCTGATAAACCCGGTTGGTAAAGTGAATTTGCAGGGTTGTGGAGATTCATGAATCAAAAGCATGAACACATGGTTCATGATGATTCGATGAGGAAAAAGTGGTCCCTCAGGATGAATACGTAGGTGGTGGCCACCAAATCATCACAATGCCTTTCGCTTCCATGAGCTTCACGATGATCTCATACCGCACTTTATGCACAATATTTTTGATACAACTTCATGATATTCATATTTTTTTCATCGACCCTAACAATAAAACCATCATTTTTGTTCATCTTCCATTCTTCTGGGGAAAAGTTCTCGCACTGGAATCCAGTTTGAAGATAGATCATGTATTGAAAAATCATTTCAGACAACATTCCCTCATCGTCAAACTAAAAAATCACAAAAGGCCTACCTCATCAAGACCCAACATGATTCCATTAATCACCATGAATAGTGTGATTTTGGAAGCTACAGTTCACTAAAAATGCCATGGAGTAATTACTGTCACCTTCGTGAGTCTGATGACCACTTCGACCACCAATGTGTAGTGAAGGAAGCCAGCATGAGTCTGATATATCAACCACTGATCATGGCGCTACATTTCCATTATGTAATTCCCTCGGAGAATCATGATACTCAGTGCCTACATACATTCAACTTTTCCACACCATAAAAAAACACTAGCCCATCCACTGACATTTCCAAATCTCATTTCACAAAAACATCCATTTTCTTCATGAAGTAGCCATAAAATTAATCAACCATGGTATTTAGGAATCATGAACCATCTTTCCCTTTATTCCATTTTCAAACAAGTTTTATGTGGGGATTACCTTAGAGAAAATATATGGACACCATCAAGGTATGAGTCCCATTAGGAAACAAAAGATTTCGCGGAGCATTTACCCTTCGTGAAGCACCCTCCAAGAACATGTAGACTCTATTCCTTGACTATGTCCCCATGCTTCACGATGCTCCTCCCTTAATAGTGGCCCATTTTACTATGATTTATGAAGAATAATCCTTCACAAAGATCATACTCTTTACAAATCATCATATATTTGTGAAATACCTCTTTGTGATGCCTTCTACTTCCCGAATCCATCTCCCATGTAGCCCTCTAGGCTACTGCCTAGTGATTTTCTGGTCCCCAGAGTGGTGATACATGTTGTGTTTCCCTACATTATTCTTTTCCAAATATGTATGACATTGACTATTTATTCATCACATATCCATGGTAACATGTACTCCACAATTGAATACTCATCCACCCCATTTGTTCTAGGCATTGTTTGTTCCATCCTTTCCCCAACTGTGGGTTCGTACATGTTTTTTATTACCATGTGTTGTAGATTGAGTCCTCGTCATATGATCCACAGGAAGATAAATTACCAAGAACCCACATCCTCAACAAATGACGTTCAACTATAATTGTTTTCATAAATGGTTGGGCTAAGCGAACCAGAATGGGGATGAGGCAAGGATCCCTTCACTTCACTGCTTTTTAGTCTACCGTATCTCCCCCATTGTGAATTGTCACCATGTTCACATTAGGTAGTCACCATGTATGCAACAAATCAACTTCTCCAGATTCACTTTTGTATTATACACCAATCTCCAACTCTTTGGGCTTCTAAACAATCTAATGTCCCGCTCTATCTCTCTTGACGACACCATTGTGACAAGATTTTCTGGCATGCTACTGCCTCTTTTTTCTCACACTAATCATGATTAACAAGGTCTTAGAGAGAGAAAAAACCATAACATCATATTTTGTCCTTGAACCACACACCATCCCCAGAAAATATGTTTCCTTCTTTCCATGCATATTCCACATATCCCCATCTAGGATGATGTTAAAATGTATTACATTCCAAAACTATGTGGACTTTGTCCACTTCCTTTCAAACAAGGTACATAGGAATCCAATTCAAGGATCAAGTGACTAACTCTTCATTATCCATTTTCCCTACAATTTTTCTTCAATTCAATCATCCGGAATGATTATAAACTACACCCTATGAACTATGTGGGTTTCGTTCCTTTCGAGTACAAATGATTCCTCCATGAGGTTCAATCCAAATTAACGGTAAACTCTAGGACTACTAGCTAGGAATGTACCCTTCTAACATGATATCATCAATTTTTTATACACATAATCCAGATCATCCTATTTGAGGTTTTGGGATCCATCCTCTAGGGAAGATAACCATGAAAATACCAATAATGACCCATAATACCCCAACAAAGAGTTTCCCTCTTGAGACAGATATCTAACCATGCTTAATCTCCAGCATGTCTTCGAGTCATTGTCCATATCATACACCTCAATAATATTCCACATTCTTGATCTATGTGTACTTTGATCCCTTCCTTCTAAATAGGGAATCATGGAAGGCTACCTGAGGATAAATCCAATCAACATCTCCCATCCTAGATTTTTCATCAATACATTGTGTCTCGAGTGTATCACACCCCCGACTTGGAGGACCCATTTCCTTCAAGTCCCCATCCATGATTGAATTTTCATGAGCATCCTCCATTGGGAACTTATCATCCCACCTATTATCTATGTGTACTTTGATACCAAACTTCAATTTGGGTTATGTAGGAATCCTCTATATGGTTCAGGCCCAACACTGTCATCATTACATCAGTTTCATTCCATTCATCTCATCCACTTCATCAAATAGTCCAAACTGATTTTACACGGGCCACCACATCTTAGTAGAATCATTGCATCCATATGGGACACTAACCAAGAATAATCCCCACAAAAATCTTCCTCACCGAACTAATAATTTCCCTCTTGTAATGGGTATCTATCCATGTCTATGTCCCAAAATATATCTGTGTTTTTATCCATTTTGTACACCCCGATTTCATGACCCCCCTCTAAACTACATGTATTTTTAACCCTTTTGGGTATGTAAGAAACCTAAATGAGGATCAACCCTAGGAAATGGTAATCATTGGTGTCCCAATTTCTCGGTCCCAGCTTCCATAATCAACCCTTTGTGGTGTCCAGATTATCCTTCACAGTGTTGAATCTTACCTTGTTGGGACACACCATCTTAGGTCCTTCTTAATCAGGAATTCTGATCTATCAATCCAGGTGCTCCCTTGTCTGGATTTACCCATCGGATCCACAATCACAAATGTTATGATCTATTTGATCTATCTCTGGTAGATGTTAAACTCATTATATACCCTGTGTTAAACATGGTAAGCCTAGGAAAACTGCAAAAACATGCATCTGGCCCAAGAGTCCCCACATTTTACTTGGAAGGCATCGGGTGTCTGCAACCCCAACGAGTTCTATGATAA